>JBBPDH010000136.1:15911455-15926298 GCA_037974565.1 Clupeocharax schoutedeni
TGGAGTTTGCATGTTCTCCCCGTGACCGCATGGGTTTTCTCCGGGGACTCCGGTTTCCTCCCACCACCAAAAACATGCGTGCTTTGGGGAATGGGTAAATTGAGTACTCTAAATTGCCCATAGGTGTGAATGTGAGTATGATTGGTTGTCAGTCTCTATATGTGGCCCTGTGACATGCTGACGACTGTCCAGGGTGTACCCTGCCTTCACCCATTGTAGCTGGGATAGGCTCCAGCCCCCCCCCTGACCCTGAATGCAGGAATAAGGGGTAGATAATGGATGGATGGATGGATGTATTAATATGATAAGCAAACATGACTGCTAGGGGTGCTCAGGACTTACATGTCTTTTGTAATCCTAATCCCCCCAAGCAAATGGTTTTACCCATTCAATCAAAACAATACATTAACATTTACATTTATGGCATTTAGCTGACGCTCTTATCCAGAGCGACGTACATCTATGCTTAAGAATTCCACAACTGTTTCTTACCTGAAAAACAGCAAAAATCTGAGTCAACAATTTAACCCAGATAATGCATTCAGAGCATCTATACATCTGTCCAAGTAATAACTAGCCAACACCTAACCCAACAATACATAAGCCCTAGAGAAGAATGTAAGTCAAGGGAATTTTTTTTTTTTTTTTAATATAAGAAATAAGTAAACAGTAGGGAAGAGATAGTTAGTCGCCAAAGTGCTCCTTGAAGAGGAGATTCTCAACATATCTGCAGTTTTCCCTTGGTTTTAGGATATTATTGCTCTGAAAATGTACAAAAACAAAAGCAGTTCACACACACACACACACACACACAGGAAGCAATGCTCTTTTTCAGTGCGTCACTCAAAGCTGGTCCTGACATGTTAGACAATCGCATCTGTGGCGTGCGACCCAGCTTGGCAGCCTCCCAGCAACCGAGACGCTCCAGCTACCCTGTTGATAGCTAATCCAGGTCTAATCAGCAGCTTACGCAAGCAGCTATGAAACCACAACAGACTTCTGCAGATACCTGACTTTTTACATCGTAAAACATGCCAAGCATTCTCTTTCAGTCCCCCCAAACTCAGCACAGGAGGAGCCTTTTACCTGCCAATCATTAAAATGCTGTATTGACACTTAATCCAAGCGAGGCCTGCAGGCAGACAGAAAATGATTGAAAGAAAATGAAATATTCTGGTTGGGGAGTGCTCACAGGCGTATGGAGGGAATACCTGGCCTGCTTTTATTTTCCCCCAGGTCTCAGTAAGGGCTCTTAAACAGCTGCATTTTCTTGTGAATTCACAAATGCATGTCAGAAGGAGCGGTACGTGTGTAGGGGCTCTTGCTGAGACCAGTGGGAAAAACAAAATCAGGCGGCTTATTTTGACAGAAATTACTAGGCAGCCAACAGCAAGTTTAAATATGGAAAAGATGATCTTTATTCAATCTGTTCACACAATTACAATGTACATATTTACACATTTTTCATTTTACAATTAATATTTTCTGTTAAACGCTCTTGGTCTAGCCTTGAGGTTGTCTCACTAATACATAATTCACAGTGCAATATGAACTTTGCGCACCCATGTCAGCACTCGTAATGAGCCGCATGCATGAAATAGATGTGTATGCTGGATGACCAACCTCAAATTATTATTATTATTATTATCATCCTGGTGATTTGCCTCAGATGTAACATACAGTACAACTTCTCATAACAGAAGGGGAGGCAATCTTAAAGCCTCCAAAGACACTACTGTTTTAGCTAAGCTATTGTGGGTTCTTTTTCTGTGTGGCTTACAGTAGAGTGAAAGTAAAAAAAAGACACGCACACGCAAACATTCACACAGAATAATCTCAGCCCGATCCACTTCTCTATTGAAACACTAGCTATTGAGTCATCACATATCTTACTCAAAACTACACCTGGCTTTGCCTGCCATGCTAAAAGCCCCCCCCCACCCCACCCCGAGTCTTATGATACTTCACAGGATTCAAGTAAAGAAACACAGCACAAACAGCACCAGTAGGCGAACCAGTAAGGATAGGGTACGAGGTCTACTGACATTATCATTAAACACATTTAAAAAGAAAGCTTCAATATCCATATAAACAGGTCTGACTCCGATTGTGCAGTGTAGACACGTTTACTGACTGCATTTGGTTGAAATTCCTCGGCTTATACCCTGAAAATAAGCTACTTTCAATCTTAATTCAATACTAGTAGTTAAAGCAGCCAACCATGGGCTTTGATGTCAGTATTGCCAACGAACCCTAAAGCCTCAGAGGTCTGCGACTGGCCACGCATCACTTCTCCTGTACATTTTGGCACCTTCTGGAGAGTTCAGAGGGCTTTACAGTCAACTCGATTTAGATCAGTGTATGCTGCATGTAAATGTGTATATTTCTGAGTCCATCAGTCCCTTTAACATGAGACAAGCCCCTCTGGTGCTGTTGCAGTCAGTGAGTGACTCAGTAGATGCCTCTGGTTTGGAGAATGTGAGCTGAGCTAGAGTTTAATTCCCTTCCCCCTCTTTAGCTAATGTGTTTGGAGTCCTTGGGACTTGGCTGAGCTTTGTCATTTTGATGATGGTCTGGCTTTTTCATCTCTTCGTACCCTGCCTCCGTGTTTACTTCATACAGCATGATAAAACAGGTCATTAGCACCGAAATCACTTCAGCATTCGCCAGCCTTTGTGCACCGTCCCCTTTACCTATTAAGTGTGTGCAAGGGGCATAGTAAGGATGTGAAAATGCATATGAAGGTGATGATTCAACTGCCTTGAATTTGGATCATTAGGGCCAGTACACACTGACCTAATGTTCTCCAAAGAACACCAACAGAACCAAAAGTTTGTGAGTCTTTAGCATGTTTTCCCTCATGTTACACTGTTCTAGTAAGGTTCTCCTCTTCACACAGTTCTGAGTGAGCTGCATTTACATGGCTCTAGAATGGCTTCAGAGTTCTCTCCCTAATGGTTTCCCCTTTTCACAGTGTAATGGAATGTTCTCTCTCTTTAACGTTGTTTTAGAATGGTCTCCCCATCACACCACTCTGTAATGTTCCCCCAGTCACACTGTTTAAGAATGCTCTCCGCCTTTCACACGGGTTCATTTGACTTGTGAGTAATTATTTTGGAACAGTACAGGGCAGGCTGTCAACATGGGAATGTCATTGTTTATTGGAGAATGTTGGGTCAGTGTGCCATGGCCTTTAGAATAAATTCTAATCTGTTCTAATAATATTCAATAAAGTATGCACTCAGAGATTTACTCCCTTAGGACATGCCTAAAACTAATGCGAAATAAAAGAATCCGGTAGGGGTGCGTGGAACAGTTTTGGTCCATGTGTGAGCTTGAAGGGTTTTCATCAGCAGAAAAGCTGTTCCTCCAGCTCTACTTCGACTTGAGGCACCGTTTGCTCTGTGGAGCCCACGTCCTGCTCTGGGCCTTCTATGTCCCGTGTGCTGGTGTGGAACCATGGATGGATGAGCACCTCAGAAGCAGTCAGTCTCTCAGTGGGCTCTCTCCGGAGGAGGCTGCGCAGGAGGCAGCGAGCCTGCAGTGACAGGCCCTCTGGCAGGTAGACCACCCCCCGCCGGATTTTAGAGAACAAGGTGGCAGGGTCCGGGTCATGGAAGGGGTAGCGGCCCACGAGCATGGTGTACAGCATGACCCCCAAACTCCAGGCGTCCGCCTGCTTTCCTGAATAACTGCCCCCGCTGCTCAGGATCTCTGGGCTGACGTACGCTGGGCAGCCATGGGTATCCGACACAGAGTCGTCCTCACTGGACAGTATACGACAGTCCTCCAGACCCTCCAGCTTCAAATGAGTCCTAAACAAGGATGAACAGCAGACGTCTGTGAACACACTAGACTAGACAACAAGCATACTTTTTAAAAACTGAAAAAATAAACAGCAAACATATGATCAAGATTAATAAGCTTGTTACTTTGTAGTTTGCTGCAATACACTGATTGTTGCGGTTTACAGGCTCTGAATAATTGGTCTAAAACTATCCTTTTATGATACACACAGGTGTTCAGTGTTTACGAAAGGGCTGACAACATTCTCAGAAAAGCACAGTGTGATGTAATTTATCACATTAACATATTGTCCCAGGTCCTAAATTAAACAGACAGTGGTAATATAAAGGAAGGCCATTACTCCGTGTGTTGTTGAGATATAGTAACAGGCTCCATACAGAGAGGGACATAAAAGCTGTACAGATTTTGTCATTGTACCTTAGTTACCTGATCCAGTTCATCTGCTAATTACCAAGCGTCTAATGAGTTGAACTGGGTAAATTAGAGAAAGCCAGGAAACTCTGCTGGAGAGCCCAGCTTCTTTTTCCATATTCCTCCCTCAATGTAGTGAGCCCACATGCATTTTTATTTACACATGCTAACTGCACCTAATGTAAAAGCACTCCATTCTTTTTGTGTTTGTTTGCAGTGCTGGCAAGCATCACAAGTGATGGGGAAGGAAGTGGGCCATCCTACTCACCTATAGAGAGTGAGGCTGGCTGTATACTTTTTGTCCCCCAACCACAAATGACTGTGGTAGGGCCAATGTTTAGGTGACTATGGGGCTCAGTTTGCCCGATAATTACCCCTTTAACAAACCAAACAGTCCTAACAGAATCACCATTTAATACTGTGGTTCACAGCACTGATTCTGCACTTCCGCATGCCAGCTCATTTCCTAACACAAGAACTTCTTGATTTGAATGTTTTTTTTAAAGAAAGGAAGACGCAGCTAAGTGAACTATGTAAAGAACCAGGGATGTATCTTGTCAAATAACTTGACATTAGTGTGAAGAGGTGGTATAGCTGAAGGTTTTACTGGTGTGTGTAAAACTGAGTTCATTCGCTGGTCTTTAAATCATTTAAAACTCTCTGACAGTGCTAAAATCGACAGTTCCTGCAGCACCGAGCAGGAGAACAAGTGGAGGGCAGAGCCGTGTATAATTATGGCCTTGTTTTAAACAAAGGCACACACAGCGGTTTCCACAGCACCCACATAGACAAAGTACATCTTGCTTGCTCTTCTTTTCTCACTCATGCTCTCATCAACACTTAGCTATGTTTAGCTCCATTTCCAGTAGGACTCAATCCTCCTCTGCACTGACCATATCCCTGCGGACATTAACAGCGGCTGGGGTTTATCATCTGTGTGTGTGCGCCCAGACAGACTTTGTGCCGGTATCCCCCTCAGCAAGAGCCGAGCGTATTGTGTTTCATCACTGACTGTCAGGCTCACAGTCTGAGGGGTTTGCAGATGACACAACAGCATAGCGCCAGAGAGGTGGAGAGAGTGAGTCATAGCTCTGTGTGTGTGTGAGCATGAGTGTGTGTGGGGTATGAGAGAGAACTAACTGTACAGAACTAACACTGCTCTGTCCTCAGTGCGCTCGCTGCAGCTGGGTCCGTGCTTTCGGCATCTGCCAGTGTTTAATTACGCTAAAACTTCGGCTGTCACATCAGTGACGCATGAACTGCCCCAGCCTGGCGTGCCCCCATTCAAAGCCTTAATGTGGACACATTCCAGGGTAGTGTGTGCGGATGTCCCTGTGTATATATTAGAGCTGCAAGATGTGGACAAAACAGCATACTGCAATGACATCACTACATATTGCAAGAGATAGTGTGTGTGTGTTGGGGGGATATGTCTGGGTATATATTAGTAAAGTAAAGTCTTTGCAACACACCCAGGCAGTAACTTAACCAAGACTATAGGTTATTCTGGCTTTAAATGGGGAGGTGCCTTCAAATCTGAATTCAAAAGCCTCATAAACATTTCAGTTATATTTAAAGTCAGTAGTAAATCTGCTAAGTTGTATTGCATAAAAGATTCAAGTGTTTAGCTTAAATAGTGCATTAAAACAAAGCATTACTGAAAGAGTGGAAACTGCACTAACAGGATCTCACTAATGCACATATGTTTGTAGTAAAGACTTTACTATTTGCTGTTAGCAACGGCACGGCAAGTTCAGTAAAGTTTTTTTTTTGTTTAGCCTTTAAAACAAAAATGACTTTAATAATAAAATCTAGATCACGTACTAATATAATCAATAGAGACACTTTGTGTTTGCTATGTTCCTTTCTATATACTCAAAATGCACTACTGTTAAAAGTGTATGTGACACAGTTAATGAGTGGCCTTCAGTACACTGACTCATTTTGGTTCACAGGAATGCATTGGCTCAGTTCAGACAGGCTTGGTCAGAAATCTCACGGAACAAAAGTGAAAGATGTGATTTGCTTTCTGCAATACAGGGCTCACAATACCATGATAACAACTGACAAACAGTATATTGTGCATTTTAGTGTATGAATATGTCTGTGCATGGGATATACTGTATCTGTTATCATTTTTCGACTTCTCTTGTCTGGTGCTTATCACATAAGCTCATATCACTATCTAAACTATCTGAGGCATCTGTGTTACCTCTATTTGTTTATGCACCTGTTTTGTGATGAGCATCAGCGTTCGTGCGAAGACAAATTCCAAGTACAGTGTACATGCAAATAAAAGAGGAAACAGACTAAGTCCAAAAGCCTCTGTTTAACAGAGGATTGTCAAAAGACAAAACTGTAATCCTCTATGAAAGCAGAATAATCCTCTTTTGTGCAGTTTTGTGAGCTGTGTCTCTCTGCTGAGCATCCTAGCAGGAAGTAATAAGGGAAAAATGTGGTGACATCACTGCGGTTTTCACCCATATCTCTGCTGAAATGTCAGCATGCCCAGGTTATGACACGGTCTGCGTTAGACAGGTCGGATGGGTAAAACTGGCATTGGATGTCACAATGTCAGCAGCCAGTTCTGCTGCTCTGTGGTTTCTCTGTGGCACTGACCAAGCAATGAAGAGCCTGCAGGTTGAAGATCCTGAGCGGCGAGTACAACCCCCCCTCAACGTGCAATGCTATGAGTCATCCTGCTGCACCCGCACCACTATGAGAGCCGGGTGACTCTGGCCTCTTGCACATGCCTGTCCATTTCTATCCGCTCACACTGCACCACTGCCTAAAGGTCGCACTTGAAAATGTTGCCCCAGAAATGACAAACGTATCTGCACTCCTGAGTGGAGATGCGCACCCATTCCATTCTGCCGCAGGGCACAAACTTACAGTAAGAGGAGCACGGGTGCAGAATACGCATGATATGTTTATACTCTGTATAAATGGGAGCACATTAGATCAGAATACATTACTTTTAGAGCATTACGGCCAGTTAGCTTGGGGGGGGGGGGGATTACTTGAATGGACCTGCTATTTGCTGAGTGCTTCATATTGGAAACTAAGCTTGTATTTCTAGTGAAAGGTGAACACATGTAGTTCTGATTTATTATGTGCTTCCTCTTCTGCAGAAACATTAGTATGTGCTATAGGTTCCATCTGCCGTAAAGCTCTGCAGAAGCACCTGTGGTGTGTCACAAAGGCGAAAGGAAGTGAGAGCTGAATGAAAACAGAACTGACACTCCTCTACTCTCTGATGACTTTACCACAGTCCACAGTGCTGACTCCTAAACCTAACAGACCCCACCTGCCCCTCCTATCATGTCCCATGTTCCCTATGTATTATACACATGTAACTAAACCCTAAATAGACGCCTGACATTAACCTCAGGAAAGTGACATATTTATTCATCTAAGCTTTAAATAATGAAATCACCTCATTTCTCTGGACTTCCAGGTCAGTTGTGTCCTAAAAATGTATGAAAATACACAGAACTGTTTCAAGATTTTGGCTTTCTTACCTCTTTTGATCAGAGAAGACAAACTTGCGGAGCTTGAGGTCCCCCAGCACTATGCCAGCCTGGTGGCAGTGGGTGACTGCTGAGGCCACCTGGAAGAAAAGCTTGGTGGCGTGTTCCTCGGGCACACGCTTGCAGCTCTTTACAAACATGTGCATGTCACCATAGTCCTTCTCTTGAAACACATAGGCCTTGCGTTCCCCTAGGATAATGTCTTTGATTTGGGCAATGTTCCTGTGCCTTGGCAGCATGCTGTAGGCCCTGATCTTCTCCTGGTACAGCCCCATATCAAACACCTGCAGGTTACAACATACCATTGCATTTGCTGTAGTAGTAGACACAGGAAAACAACAAAATATGCCAAAATAAACAGAAAAAAAAAGAAAATGAAGTAAACCGCTACAAAGAAAAATACTCTGGTAGTTCACTATCTAATCTCTGAGTAAAAAAAAACTCACAGAACTTTAGAATGTCTCCAAGTTTGGATTTTAAGCTGTGCTGAAAGTTAGGATGCAAGAAAACCCCATCTGAGTGTGAAAATGCAGATGGAGACAGGTTGTTGCTGAACACCAGATCAAGCTCTTATTCATTTTGTGCATCTGGCGGCAACACAGTGCTCATCAACGAGAAGGGATCAATGATTGATAGCTGTTTAATCAGTTTGACCCTGCTTCTCCATTTATAGTGTGAGGCTGACTGTCTATTTCTGTTAGTGCATGGCGTCTGCCACAGTGTGCTTGAAATATTTTCCCCTTTTTGAGCTCTCTGTGGCTCACACACATGCAAATAACTCCTCGACTAACTGGCGGGTGTGAAGTCTCACATTTAGTGCTAATTACACATTGCTTGGATCTGCTGAAGCCTATATAGGCTGCATGTGTGGCTGCTTAATGTGAAATACTCTTAATTATGCGAGTGGTTTTAATGCTTGCAAAAGGAAAATTACTAAGATCAGAAGAAGAGGGTAAATTGTTACCAGAAAAGAGTGAAACAGTATGAATGGCCATTTTACACTGAGAATAGTGCTACTATATACTAGTAGAGCAGCATCTATTTAACTAATATAATAAGAAATTTCTCTGCTCAGGGCTAAGGTTTTAAGCAGTCATTTACAGCAGTCGCTGAGACAGTCTGCACATTCAATCTATGGAAGAAAGCTCGGCATTGCAGAATTTATTACTAAGATCACAAGCATTTGACAAGACATTACTTTGCTTCCCATGAAGACACAGTGATCCGCCTAAAGGCAGAGGAAGAGCCCCTCACCTTGCAAAGCAGCTCCTCCCCGGTGTCCGTGTCCAGAGCGCTGTGGAGCCCGGCCCGATCGGCCAGGGGCAGCAGGAGGAAGCGGCTGATCCGGGACGGACCCTGGGGTGCCGGAGGAGACCACAGGGAGCCTCTGCTCGCGGGACATCCCGGAGAGGGTCCCAGGACACCGGGGTCGCTCGCGGCGGTCTCGCTCAGTCTCAGTTTAGGACACTTGGACACCGGCTCGTCGCTGTCCAGTCTCTTGTGCGTGCGCCTGGCCGCGCGGCTGCAGGACGACCCCGGGGGGCTGCTGACACTGCTGCAGCCGTGCACCACCATGCTGAAATCGATGATGGGGTAGAGATGGGGATGTCAGTCCTGGAGTGTCACATTCACGACTTTAGACGCTCATCCTTCCTCCGGAGGTGAACTTTGTGACAATAAAGTGAGCTGCAGAAAAGGGGAGCTGCTTTAAACTTTCAGCTCCATATGTGTGTGTTTCCAGCGAGTGCGTTATCCAAAACACACACAGAATCAAACAGAACCAAACAGAACCTCCCAGCTCCGGTGTCGACGCTCCTCGCGCACGACGACGGCTGGAACTCCGCCCGCTTCGAGAGGCGATATTATTTTTAAAACCTACCCGTATTCCGACAAGGTCCGCCCTTTACTAAATGTAATTGGCTATCAGCTCCACGCCTCCTGCACCAGGATACGGCAGCTGTTTACTACTAGCCGATTGTGGCGCAGCAGTCTGGAGATTGTGAACGGTTCTCGCGTGGAGGGGCGGAGCTATCCTGAATACAGGTGGGAAAAAAACAACGCCGTTGTCACAGTTGACAGGCTGATTGAGCAATCATTTGGCTGGTGCGTGTTGAATGTCAAAATATACTTTCGGTTCGATAACTTTTTTGTTTGTTTGTTTGTAATGTTTATTAAATAAAAAAAACAAAACTTGTCCTCAACAGTTTTTCTTTAGAGCGAAATAATATGAATATGAAGAGTGGTATATAGATATACTATATAATGCTAGTATTTGTGTTACTTACATTTAATATTTATACACAGCAGTGAGGTTTTTCAACACATTTTTCGACTTATTTAGACTTTATATTCTATAATGTTCTTGTCTCTGCGTCTCTATTTGTCTTTGCAGTCATACACCAGCAATTTCCTACAGGATCAATAAGTTCTTAGATTCTGAAGGCTAGGTCAAGTCTGTTGGACTTGCTCATGATGTCTCATACTGGACACTACACCTCATTCACACACATTTCTTTGGATTTCTTCCTCGTGGAAACTGCTGGGGCTGTGAGATAATGATTAACCTGATTTATTTCGAAATGCTTTTTTTTTTAAACAAATGTCCTGCCTCCACACAAAACCCCTATTTTAGAAAGACATGGTGGATGCTTTGAGAAATTCGTGTTTGTTAACATGACTCATCTCTGTAGAAGGAGTGGTGAGGGCCTTTGTAGGTTAAGTGGTTTACAGGGTATAGATGGCTTATATGGCATAGAACATGGGTTCTCGGGTGTGATCCAGGGCTGGAGACCCACAGCCCTACATAGTTTCAAGTACTTCCTATCCCAACACACCTGATCCTTGATGCGCTTGGTGATTGGTTGATTAGCTGAGGTCAGGTATGTTTTGAGCAGGGAATTCTTGATATGGTGTGGTTCAGGGGGCCTTTAGGTCAGGAAATGCTTTGAATGGGTAATTTGCTTGGATTTTTATATTTATTTATTTAGTATTTTCTCCCTGAAGCACACGTATGACATTTGTTGATTTTAGATACCCAAACATTTTTAAACCATGACCCTTTTCAACCACTCTTCAATCCTTAGAATAAACATCAGTTACCTCTGTTCTAGTCTCAACCTCAGAGAACGGAACGCTGAGAACGGAACGTTGGCTAAATGTCTGATGCATATGGTACACTTAACTGGAAACACTTCAGGAATCTCGAAGTCGTTATCTGATTGGTTGAATTTTATCGCCGGTCTGTTGTTGTGGGGACATTTCCACGCCCTGAAACGTGACACTAAACGAAACGAACTGTGATTGGTTGTTTGACATGTCTGTCAAACGGCCTTATGGGCGGGCCTTGTCCAAAGAAAGCGGCTATGAATTCCAGACCTACAGGTCTACCTCTGTTCTAATTAACTGGCCTTTATTGTGACTCATTCAGAAAACAGGCTGAATCACTTCAGTGTGAATAGGTGGAACTAAACCACCAGAGGATGAAATGCATTGCTTTTCAGTATCGGCTGATTGTGTAGCTTAGTTTTTATGGGCTGTATGAATTGAGAGTAAACAGTAGACTCTTCCTTAGCAGACTCTTCGTCTTCTTCCTTAACTAAGAGTATTGTATACCAAAGTAAACTGTGAAATGATTGAGCATTTTGGGCTTATAAGTAATAGTTGTAATAACCTTTTTAAATAAAACAAAGCCAACCCACCCAGCACTGTTTAATTCTGTGTATAGTGTTGATCACTACGGTACATCAGCCGACACAAACGCGTGTTCAAGAACAGGAAAGTGGTGATTTGACTTGTAAGGCACTGATTTGAACTTGTGTTCCGTGAGATAAGTCATCCAAATTTAGACATCTATCAGATGCCAAAAGGAAGGTAGAGGAGCGACAGCACTGGAATGGTGAGAACAAGGCGGAAAGATACATTCAACATGCAAATGTATCCTGTGCGGAGCCAAGGGGTAAGGAGGAAGTTTTACTGAATGACACAGATGACCAAGGAAAAAGGTTTAAAACAAACACTTGTCAAGTGAAGATGACAAGTTGATGTATTTCCCTAATATAACACAGTTTACTTAGTTTTACAGACATGAGAGGAACGATCAAGACCAGCAGCAGTGCAGTTTAATTTTTTGAGCTGGCTAATAAACTCTTCCATCAAACCCTTGGTCAATGTAATCATAAATACAGTTACGTTAAGTCAAAAGGTGCCTAAAATGATATTTGTTATATGAAATTGTTATTATTAACATTATTATTACTTTGGGTTAACCGAACCCTTTTGCATTAGTAGTGCAGGCTTTGCACAGCTGTTTTGTTGTAGCAGCAGCTGTAAGGTACATTAGAAAGCAAAAAATCAATTTTCCACAACATGAGCCATTTAAAATGCAGCTGGTGGTGCTGAAAATTGTGTTGGGCTGAGAATCAGGTGTGTTTTTGTTTCCAGCTCTTTTATTTGTTGGGGTGTAATTTCTTCTGTGTAATCTCGGCAGACACATTTAGCCGGGGAAAGGAATTGTGACCTAAATTGGGAAGTACATATCGAGTGTTTTGAAATCAGAGATGTACTGACCCACATGGACTGTTGACCAGTGTTTTTAGAACTCTTGCATAAACCTTTGTCCCTGTTTCTACTTTGGAAAGGATTAATTGAGCACCTGTTTGCTCAGCCAGGAAAGGTTCTTGCATTTAGAGCATGTGGGGAATACAGTGTGTTGCGCAGACTCGTTATAAGTCCATCAGAACCTAATTTGTTTGAGGTAATGAGGCTAATGAAGCTTTGCTTTATTGCCTGGATGCATGGCACCATGGAAATAAAACCTCTACACCTGATTCTGTGCTGAAAATGTGGTTAACACGAGACAGATTCAATAGCAAAGTAAATGCAAAGAATGCATTAGTAGCATCTATGAGTTATTTTTCCATGTCTAAACATTTGGAAATGCCTGCCATGGCAGGAATATTGACCCTTATGATTATGATTACTATGTCACAGCTTCTAAAGCTTCTAAAATTGTAACATGCAACTGTTACTGCCTGCTATTAAGACTTAATAGCAGTTTGAAACAGCTGGTGTGGAAATGAGGTGTCAAGTTTGAACGTGGTGGGAATACTGCTATGAAAAGCTGACATATTTTTAGTAACCATGTTTTTCAGTGATCTTTTCTTATAGATGACTCAGTGCATTGGTCATGCAATAATGCAGGCAGAACAGGTTTTCCTTTTCTCCTCTCTTGATCTTGCAGTACAAAACCTTCCCAAGTCTGCATGGGAAACGTCAGCTTTCTCTTTGTTGTGACATAAACAGGTGTTTTGAGAAGTGTTTTGGCCAGCGTTTGTGTATACTTGCGTTTGTGTTCTAGCAAACCTGGCCATTTGAGATAATTTCCATTTGGGAGTCCTGTTCAAGGTTCTTTTCCACTGTAATTAACTGACTCACTCACGGCCAGCAGTAAAGAGAGCCTACTGATCATGCTTTCCACAGAGCAGCCAGGCACCAGGCAGTTGGAGCAGGTGTAAGTTATTCTCTACAGGCAGTGTACACTGAACGCCAGCGATGACTAATACAGTAAAAAGCATGCTAGCAGATCCGGCCTTGACAAGACTGATGCATCACAATCATAGCTGAACTTTAACCAGGGGCTTTCTTGTCAGAGGCAATCAAGAAATTGGGAGGTGATCTGAATGCTGAGCATTCCACAGTTCATCAGGTGTAAAGATGGCGTTACTTATGTGAGAATGCCACTGTTGCCCCTAATACTGTCATTTAGAAGTAAACAAAGGTGTTCTGACGATATAAATAGCAAGTATGCTTTGTTTCTTGTATCTCTGACTACAGCCGAAGAGACAATGACATTCACTATTATGCATTTAATACAGCAATATTTGATCTAAACATAATTAATGTTAATCATTTCTATTGGTCCACTCATAATAAAAGTAAAATTGTTCCCCAGGTGCTGTGTTCCTGGCTGCCAGCTGCTTCACTTTGTGAATGGGTTAATACGGAAAAAGAATGTTGTGCTGTTCACACTGTGTGCTGTTGATATATTACAAATGGTCACTTCACTTAAAACAAACAGCGATGTGCTCTCAGACTTCTGAACCCCACAGCCACTTGCCTGATTGTGATATAATATGACAGAAGGTGCATATTTAATCACTTCTGATATTCTGTAGCTCCATTTTTCCAATTTCTACTAACACTTTATGTGGAGGGTTCCTATACAGCAGTGCATACGAAGCAATAAAATTGAATTGAACCTTAGGGTTCCTGTTTGTCATGAGGCATCATTCTCAAGTAATAGAATTATTGTTGTTATCATGTCTTATTGCAACCCCAAGACAAGGACTCTATGCTACAGATGCCAATCTACTACTCAATTACAACTACGTCAAGGGAGGACAGTATCGATAATGAAACGCATGGTAGAAGTCTGAGTACATTCCTGCACCTGCTGAGCCAGACTGCTTGTGAACTGCCAGAAAGTGTTATCTCCCCACTGGGGCCCAGCATACTGTGAAACATGTCCTTCTCCTCATACACTCCTTTACAGCTGGACATCTTTGCAGTGTGAGTTCTGGACTTTTGCCCAGGTAGAAGCATCCACTAGCAAGCTAATAAAAGATCGCGAAGCCTCTGTGGCTTATAGGATACATTTCCCACACATGCTGGCTGTGGTCTTCACTCAATAGCGCCTAAGCCAAACAAGCAATGGAATCAAATTTCAAACAAGCAAAGTTAAGCTGCAATTAAGACACTCGAGGGGCCCTGTTCGCTCCAAAAATTTAACCAAAAGGGTTGTTTGTCAAACTAACTGAACATGTATTTAAAATACTATTACACTTCATGATGCACTATTTCAGCTGGACAGAGTATGTGTGCATGTGTACAGTCTCATATAGAAAGTCAAACAGGCCTTGGTAATGCCAAGTTTTGTTGATTTTTTGTGTGAAAATAAGCACACATTCCTTACAGGAAATACATTTCTGTAGTGCACAACTGATGTCTATTTGCTTATTTTTACTTACAGGGAGTGCAGAATTATTAGGCAAGTTGTATTTTTGAGGAATAATTTTATTATTGAACAACAACCATGTT
>JBBPDH010000136.1:15926398-15940801 GCA_037974565.1 Clupeocharax schoutedeni
ATCCATCCATCCATCCATCCATCCATCCATCCATCCATCCATCCATCCATCCATCCATCCATCCATCCATCCATCCTACTGACGCCACTTTATTCAACTGAATGGAAATATGTGGCACAATCAAATGAAACCAATTCACTGATGCACTCTTCTGAGTGCACAGAATCCTTTTAGTTTCTGCAGTCTTGCCTCACTCCATTGCACCTCAAAAATCTTTTTCCTCTTTATTTCTCAGAGCTCGAACGGTGGTGAGGTTTCTGGTGAAATTTTGTGAGATGTGTGCAGCTTCAAATCAGCAGTCAAAAGAGTGATGACTCAGAGCTCATCCTGTTGGCTGGAGGAAATGGAGGCTGGGGCGGTGCAACGCACCATGCAGACGCCAGGCGCTCGCAAGTAGAGTCAACAAAGCTACAGTCATTCAACAAAGCCTAGCCTGCCCTACGCACCGGTCAAGTCATATGACGCCACCAGAGAGGCTTGGAATGTGGAATTGCTCTCAGATTGTCATCTGTTGCCTTAGTGAGAGGTTAAACACTGAGCTCATGTGCTAGGTAAAGAACACATACATTCCTTCTAACAAGTGGCTAATATAACTAGTCTCCTTTCTCAGGTCCAAACAAGGTGAAGATGCCCTCCATATGAAGTGGTTTTCCCTACTCACAGGGACACGTCAAGCAGAGTTCCTCTGTTTATAATCAAGCTAATACCTCGCACTGAAGGGGAAAAAAGGAGCAGGCTTAGTGTTATTTGTCACCAATCCGTTGGCATGAGTCTACCCCAACCCCCATCAAGAAGGATGAGTCAACTGTTCTTAATCAAAGAGAGAAGGAGCTTAGCATTTCAAGAAGCAATTAATTGCAGTATAATACAACCATGTAACAGGATTTCGATGGCTTGTGGCATCGCAGCACTACAGAGGAGATTTACTCCTGTAATCCCATGAAAGGAAAGGGCAATTATTTCATACACAACATAGGGACAGTGCCAGGGCAGACCTTAAGGAAGTGGCCGAGTAAGTTGAGGAGACACTTTAAATTAGTGTGAAGGTTACTGGTACATATTTATATCTAAATAACTTTTTAGTCCCCACCTTCCACATGTATTCAGTCGTAGGATAGCAGGGAAAGTCAAATGATGGCTTCAAAATATTCCATTGGTACTGCACTGGTAGAAATACTTTGTCAACACAAAACTGTAGTATGTATGGTCTTGTTTTACAGGGGAAAAAACTCTTACATTACATTTAATTACCATTGCTTTCCATTACTTTTTAACTTTCCATTGGCACTACACTGGCATACAGAAGAGGAAATCCATTGTTACGATTGATAAAAAACAGTTTTATTTCCAAGTAATTGCGTAGTAATAAGCCTTAGGATGTATAAATAAGAACTGAAAGGGTTAACTTACATTTCACAGAGGGCCCTCTGTTTTTGTTTTCCAAAATGGAGCTAAATTGGAGTTTCTCAGCTTCACTGAACTGTTCTGGGATTCTAGCCAGAGCATCATGTACTGGACCGAGTGGCAAGTGCCACCATGGTAAGTCTAGTGACTGAAAGCAGCTTTTGAGACGTTCTGCACAACAAATGTTCAGCTGAAAGACTTGATACTATCAGAGTACAAAAGTATTCCCAGGTTTTGGCGAGCATTTGTGTTTCTGCTGAGTCGTGTGTTCAGGGACAGTAGCCGGTTTATGTTTAAGGTAGAGTGCCTGAGGAGGGCTCAGAATGGAAGGTGTTATGTTAACATGTAGGCGGAGGTAATGAAGAGAAGAGGGGACATGCATTATTAATGGTAATGGGTTATAATAATAGGCTGCAGCGTGATCTATCATGCCCACCACTCCAGGCCCTTGGCATGTTGTTGTACTCAACATTGAGCAATCAACAGCACTCAGGCTCGGGTGAGTCGTGATGCTGTCAAGCAGGACACTAGGGTGCACCTGGAGAGTGCAGACAAACACATTGTCCCTGTTTGTTTTTTACACCAGTCCAAGGCGATGATGTGTCTAGTTGGAGCAAAAACACAAAAAATGACAGAGGAAGCATTTAGGCTCCTCTTGCTGACACCCAAAATAAATGTATTATGTAAATACCCTTTGTGATTGCAACATGTTTGGCTAGCAACCCTTTCCCACAGTACAAAAACAAAGTGAAACTGAGAATATGAATCAAGTGAACTCTTAAAAAGGGTTCCTGCATGGTTCGTAACTTGAGTCTAGAAGAAAAATATAATAATTACAGAACCTCTACATTATCTGGAGGTTTTTGACACTACACTGACCATTGTATTAAATCATCCATAAAATAGCCATTCACTGAACCTGAGCAAGCTAGGGCAAAGGAGAACACGCGGCTCTATGTGGAACTGAAAGCTGTTGGCTGAGTGAGAAAAAGTAAAAACAGTCTGGTGAGACCTGATGTCTGTTGCACAGTCCAAAGGAGAATTGGCAACTTCACAGGTCCATCATCAGTCTGGGGACAAACTGTACCTGACATAAAATGGAATGATGCCCCTTAGACATGTCTGCGACTGTCACTTAAAGGAAATGTACAGGGAAAAATCAAATTTACACTATTTTACACTCACTTCAGATGTTGTCAGTGGCCAAGTTTTGGGTCCAGATTGTGCTTCTGTATTTTAACACTGGAGCTGTTAGCCTTTGCAAATAAACAGCAGTCAATAAACACCCAAATATTTTCCCAAATCTATAAATACATCCCAAAAACAAATGCTCAAACTGCTTCCAGATCCTCAGGGGTGTCTACGCTTCATTAAGTGTGCCTAGTGTAGTCTGAGACATACTGTGAGATATGACTTCTCAGTGTAGATGAATGTGGTAGGTAGCCATTGTAAAAAGCTGTTATCTGCCTCTGCTTCACACACGTCGCACAGGCATATGGACACTATATTAAATTCTGCTTCTGTTAATAAACAAATGCCTTCACTTGAGAAAGTCATTATTATTAGTATTAACAAACTGAAATTGTGAATCTTATCTGTAGCATCCATATGCCTGCATGGTGTTTTCAAACAGGAATTAAAATTAAAAAACACCACCCCCAGCATTCAGCTACATGGAGATGCTTTATTTATGAGTAAAGTTTTGTGAATGCATTTATGGAAAAGATTTGGGTGACTGTTGACTTCTACTGTTTGTTAGTAATGTTAGCCTCATAGCTTCATTATTAAACTAACGAAAGCAAAATTTGGACACCAGTGTCTCGGCTGGCCTATAGCAAGTGGAAAGTTGACTGAATTTGACTGATGCAATCTATTTAAGCCAGAATTAACCTCTTTGACACTGTTATAGTGTTCCTATAGACCAACACAATAGATAAGCTACTGAAAAAGTAATGCTCTGAAAGTCAGTTCATCGACCTGATGGATTTATCCCATTATATTATTAAGTGTGTGCTGATGAGCTCAGACCTATTCAGCACCTTGTGTGAAACTCTAACACCGACTGTGTATTATTGCACACACCCAGTGTCCTTAATTACAGTGGAACAGCGGAGAAGGATCCAGTGTGCTGTTTGGTGGATCATCCTGGGTTTGTGACTTGATACAGACACCGCTCAGGCTTTGTCTTCTCACTCTTAGCATTCCCACCTCACACAAGAGCGCCTAACACAAGCCAGATGCCACTGGAACAAAGTCAAGGAGGGAAAATTATCCTCTCAGTTTTCAGGAGTAAATATTTTCTCCGGTTGGAAGGTAACTGGAAACAGCCTGAGCTGGCTGAGGAGGAGAGACATTCTCCCGCTGCTTTTCTCACACTTCGCTCCACGAGGAGAAAAACAAAGGCAATACAGCACACCAGCTTCTGCAATACTCATGATGAAAGAATGAAGCCAGAATAAAGGACCACCATGCTTGTCTCAGGGTCTGCCCCGATAAGACCGTGCGTTTGGATCACGTCCAGGTGGCGTAAGGAGGACTATTAAAGGCTTTCGTTTTGCTCTGCTCCACTGAGAGCTATGTTGCTAGGATGTCTCTATGCATCAGAATCAGAATCGTTTCACTGGTGGAAAATGTCTGGCTTTTGTCCTGCTGCAACTGGTGCATAAATGTACCGAACACCAGCAATAAAATGATACAATAAACACATACCACTGTATATCATATATTTTCATGTTTATACTATGTAGACTACATGTACTGGATACACAGGGCTGTTTTATTGCATACACATAATTATCTAATTGATTATGACACCCATGTGTGCATGGACTGGATATCTGGATGGGACACTGGTATAACAGAAGTTCCAGTGCTGTATCTTATATATGCTTTACATATGCACAGGGCAAATGGCACAATGGTACCTGTTTATAAACTTATGGTATAAATAAACAAATAAAATAACTAAAGGAGTTACTGGAGATATACTCTCGAGAGTGCCACCCCAGTGATAAAGCGTATTTGCTGTGAGTAGTGTTGGACAAAAAAAAGACCACTGGAGTGTCCCAGCTGACTTTTGTGAGAACCATTGTCCCAGAACTAACAACAATATTGACACACTTGCTGTAATATATATCAGGTGGAATACGACCAAAACAGGTGTCAGTGTACAAAGAAGGACATAAAGATCCCATGGAAGTAATATCCCACGTAAAATATCACCATGAAATCTGCAAATAGGTATAAGAGAAGACTTGGTAGAGAGCCTTTACATTGTGTGAGGTTATTTTGAACCTGTAAAATGTTATTCACACTCACAAATATCTTCGCCAATGGCTCTTCAGGGAACCAAACAACATCAGACATCAGACTCTTTAACAGTAGACCTACCTCAAACTGTAATTTTTGCATATTTTCTTCATTTTGCAAATGCACAGTTAATTTTTATCTACATCTGCAGATTACACTTAAGTCTTTACTAACTCGTTCTATATAAAACCTTATCTCCACATTTGTGTGGACAGCAAAGAAAAAATTTAATTGCAGAGAGAAATGTGATTTCTACTGTACAGATAACAATAAATATATTAAATCTTGATTAATTCCTCAAAGAACCATTTTTGAGAGTGTGTGAGCCATGTCTTCCTACACAGAATTGCTCATTATCAGTATTTCTTCAAAACTAGTTAGTTGACCTCTGATCTATATGTCTTCCATTTGTGTGCATCTATATTCATACATTATTCCTGTTGAGTAGTTCATTTAGACCTCTGCAATTCCTAGGCAGCGAACTTCATCGGTACCAGTGTCTTCCTGTTCCTACTCATCCTCACACCAAGGTACTTTGGAAGCCCAGGAGCTCAACAACAAACAGACCTGATTCCCTCCAGATGTCCCTTTACATCCTGTCCTGCACAAACAAACCCTCAGACTCAGGCAGGAGGACACAGAGCAGAAAACCATACTCTTCATCGGGCTCCTCTTCATCTCCACACTTCCCTCACCTCCTCGAGTGCTGTGCCAGTTGCTCTGTCCTGTCTCCTGTAAGGACACAGGCCTGTTTAGTGGATGATTGCTCATATATAGAATTGTTTCCACTTCTTAGATTTATGGCAGGTGATGACAAGGCCCTAGACCTTGAAAAGCCTCCAGAGATTGGGATTCCATGCTGTGAAGTTACTAAAGCTAAGGTCTAGCCTGACTGACAGCTGCATAAAGGGGATACTGAAAGTCCAGTTAATGAACTTCAGGGACTTAAAATTGTTTAAGAATCCCATGCTGAACAGGGGCTAAGGCACTATATATATATACTAGGACCAACAAGCTTGAGTTCTCTTATTCGTTTCAATGAATTACTGTGTTTTTATAATTTTATAATGGAAAACAAAGTTAATGGAAAACAAAGTTAATGGAAATTTAAACTAAAATAAACAAAACAAAAAAACAACCAAAACACCCTGCGATGCCTGTAAGCATTATGTCATGTCCGCCATGTGCAGACCATTAGTATTATGTTCAGTAGATCTAAATTCAAAGGCAATGTTAAATTTGTGTACCCACCAGTTCAATTCAGATGCTAAAACAGCCTGTTTTCCCCCACAGTTTTCATTATAGCCACTTACTCTGCCTACAGCAGGTTAGCCCATCTAAGTAAACTTAAAAGAGTGCTTTTGAGTAAGACACAATACTGGCCCACCAATCAACAGAGGTCATTTACATCAGTCTTAGGGCACAGTAATCAGCCTGCTTAAATTACACATATAGAGAGGTTGGGAAATGGTCATGTAACATGTAATATGACTGGTTTTGAACATTAAACCACAAAATATACACGTAATAATGACCTTAGAAAAAAAGAACAAAACTTGTGTAGCCTACGGGTCTTTAAATGTGTGCTTTCATCACTATAATACAATAACTTCAATGGCTTCTAATAGCCACTTTCCACTTTAATGGATTTATTTTAAACAGGCCTCTTTTAAGCCAAAAAAGGGCATTTGGGGGGCACTTATAGAAGAGCTCATATCACCATGTTTTCAGTATGAAAATGTAAGGTATATTTAAGTTATCTCATTCAGAAACCAAGAACAAACCAAATCCTAATAAACATCTTATTAAAGGTTTCATTCTCTGTGCTTTTTTTTAAAAAAAAAGTCAGTCCATGCATAAACACTGGCCAAACTTGGGTTGATAAACCTTCATTACTTACTTACATTACTCTCAGGGTGCATTAGCTTTATGTTAGTATTCAACAGCTGCTCATATGTTTCCATACTTAATAATGAAGAGCAACATGTCTCACAGTCACATACTGAACTTTAAGCTAATGTTACTTAGTTTTTTTTAAGGCTGGACAGGGCTGCTGTCATATACTGAAAGCAAAACAAACTTTAAGGCATGAGAAACTGCACCACTTTGCAATCAGTCTGTTGGTTTAAAAGCTGTTTTAAATACGTGTGGCAGTGTTTATATGGTGAAATTATGACTTTATGGGCATTTTTTTACTTTGGGAACATTTAAGATCTCTGAGAAACCAAGTTATGATACTTTAAACTTGACCACCCAAATCACGCTTTGGGTTCCAGAAGTTACAGAGAACATGCAATCATAATTGAACCTCACTGCCCCTGAGTTGCACAGCTGTTAACAAAGCATTTGCCTGTTTATCGAGAAATTGTCCATTTGAAGATACTAACCAGTATAGCATTTTCCTCCAAAGTGAATTTAACTGTCTAGTAAAATTCATGGTGCTTGGAATCGCATGCTAGCATTCAGCATCTTTGTGTTGTTAGTCTATTGTTACAGGGGAAGATCTTGACAGCACGTAGAAGATCATAAAATTGGGGAAAACTAAGATTAAAACTCTCAACGAATAAAATCTCTTTATTTATTTAACATTTTGTGCATTTATGCAAAATAGACATCAGTGACATCTGCAAAATAGTGACATCTGATGGGTTTCCAAATAAACTGTGCCTACACTTCAAGGATAGTTAAAACAGTTACACTGATGCATTGCATTTGGAGTGCCTAAAAGGTTCTATTAAAACCAACAACCCCACCCCTACTTGTCAGTCCCTTTACTGTAATTCTGTATGCTAATAATACTCAGCTCAGTGGGCAACTCAAATCACATTCCTCCACTGCAAGTCAGAGTGCTGTGAAAAAGTTCAGCCTAGCTGTGTTAGACCTTGAAGGCTATATGTTTATAATTGTAAGGGGAAATTGGGATATCAGGAAAGGAACGGCGAAAGGAACAAAACCACCAAATCATCCCTGGAAGCAACACTTGTGTGCTCTGTAATTTCAGTGGTAAATCCTGTGCTCTTCTTTTATCACTGTCAGCCCTACACATGCAACCCTTGCATACCCATGTCTGTACCAATGATCACAAGGGTCGTTAAAATGAAGAGATAATTGGATGTATGAGGAAACACTTTAAATCATTAAAAACTGAATGCTTTACAGTCTGCTGCCAACACCTTTATTTGCTTCAAAGAAAAGACGGTGATGGTAGGTTGTCTTATCACTTCACTGGCAGTTAAGCATGAATATGGATGAAATACAGCCTGTTTCAACCTGAGACGCTCATTAGAAAGCAACATTCCTGTTCACCCACTGTCTGTGGGGTCTTGTGCACTCATCACACTGGCAGCAAAAAGAACATTTTTACATTTCAAATTTGCAGCTTTTCAAAGGCTGCTCTGTTTGAGGGGAACTCTTGCTTGGTCGCGAGACAAAAGGAAGAAATGGCAGCATGACTCAGAAAGGCAAATGAGTTTAGTGGAATTTCCATCCTAAGTGGACAGTCTTCGCTTGGCTCAGTGTCCTGCCAAAACATCATTTCACCTTCTCAACTTACAGGCAAGCCATTACAGTAAATGAGCCTGTCTGAGGGACTCGTGCCGAATGACTGATTACAAACCAAAGACATATTCCAGCAAGTCCTGCTCAGATTGACTTACCTAATCTAGTCTGTGAGTAATTGAATAGAGACCAAATTCTTCCTTTGTTGACTTTGTACACCAGGATCTTGAATTTGAAATAAAAGCAATGACTTTCTGGTTAAGGTTCAGAATGTGGTAACTCTTTCCTTACTACAAAACACTGAAATACGCATGCCGTAATGGTGCAAGACCTCATAAATATGCCATAGTAGATGAAAAATGGCAGATTATCATGTGACATAAACTGTTATGACATCAAACACTACAGTATCTGTTATGATAATTGGTAATGGAAACCATGACGTTGTTATAATAGTGAATATAAACTGTCAACTTATGTCAACAAATGACATGACATGGCATGTTTATAGCATAGCTGGGTTATGTAGGAGGGTTTGAGCAATGTGTCATTGAGAACACATTGTGAGCCGTCTATGTAAAAAAAATCCTGTAATAAAAGAATTTATTTACTACATGTGTCACGTAGACATTCTGTACCTTAATCTCATAGAATCATTTCAAATCAATATTCTGCACAATAATCAATATTCTGTAATATACAGTACTTTTCAAACATCTTAGGCACCTATGCAAATTGTTTAAAGCAATTATTCTTTCTGCCAGCAAAGACTATAATAGCAAATGCAACAAAACAAGAAGCAGTAAAAAGTAAAAAAAAATTGTTTTGTTTGTAAGAGTTGATATCATGTGAGTTGGTGAGGAGAACACAGGTTCGGTTCCAGATTCATCCTCAATTCCTCCAGCAGGATTTGTGAAACTGCATCAGCAACTCCTGATTTAATTAAATGAAGGACTACTTGAGTCACCAGGTTTCTGATGGAAACTACAAGTAATACTGGGCTTCCACAAGGAACACAGATATTACCGTATATTTAATCACTATACACTCTATACTGTAATTTGTACTTACTCTTTTTAGTTTATATATATATATATATACGCATGGAATCTTTGCATTAACAGTGTTAATGCCGATAATCAACCCTCAAAATCAATAACCGACCTTGGCACGGCTTCTGTATCATAGGTTGCTGTAGCAATGTATCTGTGTCACCCTTGCTGTATTTGTGGAAACATTCTGCCCTTTCCAGATAAGCTAGATGCTGTGCAAGCTATCAGCCTGCCCCCATTCAGGCTCTATTTACCACCTTATGAATCACATGACTGCTGCTCAATGGAACCCACAGGCCAGTCAGTAAACGCTTGGTAAACAAGGGATTCCCAGTAGTCTGTTTTCACCGTTTGGTGCGTTTCTTATCATAAGCAAGCGAGCAACATCCTCTGGCCTTTGATAACGGTGTGTGTGGCACCTGTCTGTATGTATATATTTGTTCTCAGACTATATTGACAACAATGCAGCATTTCCCCCTCTGGCACTGAGGCCTAGTCTTTGTTCTCGGTAATGAGGCGGTGCTCTGACCATCCTGTGGAAACTGTTGCATTTGCCTTTACTTCCTTTGGCAGCTGTTTCCTTTGTCCTTTTTTTCTCGAGACTGCACTCAGTTGTTGTGTGAGCACAGGTGATAATCCTGTGCAATTACACAGTGCATAAACTTCCTCTAACCTTGTACCATAGCATATAGCTACTATGTCTTGGCCTTGGGCATAGTACTGTAATATAGTATTGTGCAACCCATTTGCTTACAGTTGTTTAATGAATTAATTTAAAGTAGCACAAAGTACATTCAATTATTCTACTAAGTAACTAGTATCCTTTATATATTACACAGTTCCGGCCATTTATGTTATATATGTTAGGCCTACAATCGCATCTTTGCATCATTTTATTTTCAAGATAGGAGAATAATATCCTTGCTCTCTAGACCATGACACAGCAGGCTAACGAGGCAAAAATATACTGAGATTGTTAGCTGGGTAACAGTGCGATTCCACATATTGTTTCAAATTTAGTTTAAACAAATAACTATGGTAAAAGTTCATGGTAAAAAAAATGTCGATTCAACATAAAAATAGTTTAACAATTTGTTTAATTGCTTGTTAGTGCATAAGGTTGTTTTTTAGCAGACAAACTGTAATTTGATGCAAAATGTCCTGTTCCAGACAAACTTACTGAATTGAAATCACTCATGGCTGTGGTGACTATTACAAGACATTAATATAATGCTTTATGCCTAATATAATTTTTCAATTCTAATAAAAACCCTTTTAGCCTAAAATGTATTTTAAGTGTCATTCATAATAGTGATGTACATATAGTCTGCTGTAAGTGAAGAATATTACCAAAAGAATAATTTTCTGTTTACACAAACCATTATTTTACTATTATCGGCCTTACATTGAAAAACTCAGAGGGTGTGTGTAGGGTCATTGGTTGCTTTGGGTAACAAATAAAAAGACTATATTTGTGTCACAGAGATTGTGATGTCTGGTTCCTATCACCAACACCGTAAAGAAAACCAACTGAATAAGTGCATCATCTCAGCAATTAAATGATCCAAAGAAATTAGTGAAATTCTGAGAATCTGAATTTTTAGACTTTTTTTATTAGAATTTATTGTTCACAAAGCTGAGGTGTGCTTAACTGTTGAGGCGGAGTTTTATCAACATTGAAATGAGGTGCAGGAGGCTTTACGTTATGCAATGCAAGTGAAATTCAGTTTCAACTGTGAAGCAACTAATGTTGCATGAGAGATTAACCATGCACAGCTAACTTTATGCTTAACAACAGGTAATAAACATGCAGCTGCACATTTCAGTGAAAAAACACTTTAGACATATTTTTTTTCATGAAATTAACCGCCCCCTTTCTTTTTTCCACATGAAATGTTATGTCTGACCTTCAGCTGCTCTTGCATGTCTGCAGCCCTTAAAGGTGTTAGCATTACAGGAGGAATGCATAAGCGAATGGTACAGGTCCTTACAAGCCAAAATTTAACTGCTCAGTAGGACCCGTCTTTCAAATTAAATCCCAACTAGGCTATAAACGTGGTGACCTTTACACACCAGCACAGTACAGCTTATGATTATGCTGAAGGAGGAACTAGATCATAAAAGTGGACCCTGTGAGTCAGAGTTAAATATCAGATCTTACCGTGGCAGCAGTTTTTGCGAGACACATGTCTCTAGAAACTTCCATCGCTGCATTACACAATCAGACTTTCAAATGAAAGTAAATTGTGCAAGTCAAGGAGATTAAAAGCAATGACATTAGTGGGAAAAAGCATGTATGTGCCTAACCCCTCCGCCCCTTCCCCCCTTCTCAGAAGGCTGCTATTTGCTTTGGGCAAATGGGCCAGTTGCACAACTGTTCAAACGACTTCTCACAATAACCTGCAGTAAACAGCAGTACAAAAGCAAGCAGAGCTGATTTACCACCACCCTCAACCCTCCAAGCAAACACCCCCACCAAAAAAAAACTTCCTCTAGTCTTACACTGACCATATATCACATAGTTCCCACTAGAATGCAAACAGGAAAGTCTGCCAAAACTTTCGTTTATGCGCAAAAAATGTATTATGAAATTTCAAAGAGTTCACAGCGATCTCTGTGCAGAGGATTTCAGCATACGGCTATATTGCATCACTCAAATCGCTTACTTGTATAAGCTGCTTTTCCATGGTATGATCTCATGATCTTATATGGAGTAATTTAAAACTTGTTGCTTGCAATTGGGCTGTACGTAAAGAGACAATTATGTTTTAAACTTAATCCCTGTTTACATCGTCTATAAATTATGGCCAATTGAAGCAGACAATAATGTTGATGCATTTCCTCTACCTGGAAAAACACACACAAAAAAAAGGATTGATTCTTATAGCAGAAGCCAATAGGCAGGTTAGAAAATGCTTTGAAGCAGTAATTCAATCCTTCTATCTGCCTGTCTGATTGAAGAGATTTGTGGAATACCCTCTCTGTGTCCTCTTGTGAAATTCCTGAAAATATAAATAGGCAAACTCTGGGCCTTTCAAATGGCTCCCGACGCTGCTGAGAATTTCAGTGATTTTTCACAAGAACACAATTGTTGTTTCTCGTGCGGCAGGCGAGAGGAGTCAGTGGCTTCAGCCTTGCCTGTGTGAAAATCTAGAACATTATTATACCACAAAAGGCCCTTTATCATTGCTCTCTGTGTTGACTGAGCAAACCATCTAAGGACAGGAACTGTAGAAACCATAAACATAAATAGAGACATGTTCCGGTTGATGAGGCCACCGCGTAGCCAGTGGGGAAAGTGTTGTGCAATCAATGGGCTTGGCTAATTACATGGGATCAAATAGTGGCTCCATGGCAACCTCTCCACATTTTCCAAAACAGGCTGGAGCGGCTGCGTGACTCCCCCATCCACTGCAGTGACACGACCACTTCTCCTGTGCTGCCGAGGTGATTAGCCTGCTCTGTTTATTCCTGATGACATGAGCCCAGCGGCCCATGTTTGGAGCCAACAGCGCTAAATATTGCATGGCATGCTAAAGCAGTTCCAGTATAACCACAAGCTTTCCCGGCATACAACAAAACAAAGTTACTATGATGAGAATTCACAACAGGGCTGCTGATAAGCAGTGTGGACGGATGGTGCGGAAGTGTGCTGTTGTCATTAGGATGCAGGGCTTCTGCTGTCAAGGGAAACAGTAAAATTGTGCTTTGGCTGCGCAACATGTGTGGTCACATGAAGCCTGGGCACATTCCTCACTGTTCTTCAAATCCTGTGGGATTTTCCCAATTAGTACCCGCTTCCCAGGCAGTAGTGAAACCACAGGCCTGTCATAATAAAACCCCAGATGCTGGTTTAATGGATTGCCTTTTCATTGCAAGCTACACTTGGACTTCACTTTTATAGCCAGATTTGGCATGTTGAGAGTGGGAGGATCACACAGAGGACAGTTGGGTTCAGTGCGGAGAGGTTAGGAGGTCTTTGGGAACAGATTTCCTCACCTCTGAACCCATGAGAAAGTTCTTGCCCATGTTCACTCACAGACAAATGATTGAATACAATTTTAGTTTTACAATTTTAGGTAAATGTTTTGGCATTAAAGCGTTTTAGCTCAAAACAGATTTTTTGGTGATCTGGTACTTTATATTATGAGCACATGCCTCAAAAATGTCTTTGTCCCAAATATTTTTTTTTAAAAATGTGGTTTTTATGTTATTCATGATTCATGTTACGATTTTCCAACAATTTTCTCTATATCGCTTTTTTATTACTGTGTTACTCTGTTAATGCCTTTACTTTAATTTAAATGTGTGAGCTAAACTGCTACAGGCTGAACAGACATATCCATGGATCAGCAACATTAAAACCACCTGCCTAATATTGTATAAGCACCCCTTCCATGACTTGTTGAGGGATAGATTCCACAAGACCTCTGAAGGTGTGCCGTGGCATCTGGCACCAAGACATCAACAGCAGATCTTTGAGTAAGCTGCAAGGAGGGATCTTCATGGTCTAGCTCCTTGGACTAGTTTGTCCAGCACATCCCACAGATGCTTGATCAGATTTTGATCTGAGGAATTTAGAGGTCACACCAGCACCTTGAGCTCACCTTGTTGAACCTACTCCTGTGCAATTTTTGCACCATGATAAGGCACATTATCCTGCTAAAAGAGGCCACTGCTGTTATGGTACACCATTGCAATAAAGTAACATCCACATGAATGCCAGGACCCACGATTACGCAGCTGTACATTACCCAGAGTATCACACTGCCTCTGCTGGCTCACCTTCCTCCCACTGTTCAGCCTAGTGCCATCTGTTCCCCAGATAAGCAACACACGTACACCAAGCTGACTACATGATGTAGAAGAAAACAGTTCTTTCAGCTGTGGACAGGAGTCAGCATGGACTTCTTTGACTGGTCTGTGGCTACACAGCCCCAGATACAAAAAGCTGTCATGTACTGTGTGTTTTCGACTAGGCATCACAATTACACATATTCTTACGCTTAGCTCCTTTCCTGCTTTCGACACAAATAGCTCATAACTTATGAGCACACAACACGCATAGCTTATAACTCATAACTTATACCTTTATCCTGCACTTGCTGCTTATTGCACTTCTGGTTAGACCTAAACTGCA
>JBBPDH010000136.1:15994184-16004617 GCA_037974565.1 Clupeocharax schoutedeni
CCCAAGTTGCTCCAGGGAGACTGTCCCCTGTAGTTAGAGAATGGAAGCCGCTTTGGATAAAAGCGTCTGATAAATGCCGTAAATGTAATCAAACTCTTGTCAGCGTGGTTGCACGTTCACTGCTGTTGTTTTTCAGCCTCCCTAATTTGATAAAGGATCAATATGAGGCTCTGAAGTGACGCAGTTGTTTGTGAGTTGACCATGAATGCAAGTTCAACCCTGGCTAACGCTACAGCCATCCATGAACAGGAGCCCAATACAGCAAAACTTGCCTCACTCTATTGAGTGGGTAGGCTGTAATTCCCCCAACGCATCACTCATAAAGATGCCAGACAGCAAGAGTGTATGTTAGCTGACAGGTCTCCTCCAAGCATGTTGAGATATGCAGTGGTGTTGCATTAACAGCAGTTTGGTTCCTTTTTTGTTGTGCAAACATGTGCTAGCATCAGATCAGAGTCAGACAGGTGATTGTGGGTGAAATTGCTAGTGTTATACAGAGACACGGGCTCAAGAATAACATAAAATTCAGACTAAAATAAAAGCCAAACTAAAACACAGAGCACAGAACACAGTGTTGTAGTATTTTGTGTGTGATATCTAATAACTGATTAGGGAGACAAACTGTGAACCATTCAATATAAAAAGTAGAAATATAATGTCTTTTTGTACATTGACCTTCTAATAAGTGTAACTAAGCATCACAGCGGGTTTCTGACCTAACTAGGGATTTTTGCTTGGTGATGATGTAAAAATAGAAGGTGGAGCACTAGTTATATATTACCCTCCCTCACTGGTCAAGATAAAAATCAGGCGAAGCATCAGAAGGCGGCAAAAGTACTTTTAATGAAGATTACAGATAAGACAAAACTTATCATATGATTGCCCTTAATCACTTTAAACGGAAAAAACAACACGATGTAGTGTCTCTATAGAAAGCACAGTACAGGTCATTTTTCAGCTTGCATTAACACTGGGAGGAGGAGAAGAGCTGAAAGGATGAATAGTTGAAAGGTGTGGAGAGGCAGAGCAGGCAGAGAGAGGAAGCAATCAGTGTGCTAATATGAAAATAGAACTTATGCTATTTAAAATATTGCAGAAATAGACTCTCCAACTCTCTCTGCCATGTGATGTTGACCTGCCCTGTTGACTGTGCACTGAAATACACCAACAGATAATGCAGAAACAATGGAAATGGTTTAAGTACCACCAGCAGGGGGAGCTGTGGTATACCAGTAAGAAGGCTTCCTGCTGGACCATTGTACACCCACACACACACACACACACACACACACACACACACACACACACACACACACACAAGCACATATACATACATACACGCACACACATGAACGCTCCATGATGATGTCTGCATGATCTTTAAGAGCCTTACATCAAAATGATGGATTTGGAGAAGCCCACTGCCTGTGACTGCTGATGACCAAAGACCACCCTGCTGTTTTTAACACAAATATTTACTCACCTGGCCGACCTGTTTTAAGAGAGGATCTGACAAAGTGAGAACAATGTCTTGTTTATCTTCCATGAAGATCATTTCTGCCTTTGTTTTTCCCGAGCTGTGTGTTTCATATTGGAAAAGAACGTCTTCCTCATATTTCCTGGCCCGTGGACTCTTTCACTGATGGAGTGTCCTTTTCAACCTTTTCTTCTGTTTTCTTTTCTTTACTCTCATTTCATCTGATCTGGGTCGCCAGAATGTCACTTTTTCATTGCACCATGTCAGATCTCATGATTCCCAGCAGTTCTGATTGTGCCCCCACTTCTTTAGTGCATGGAGGACTGAAGGGATTTTCAGTGTGTTTGGATGATAAGATGATAAGGATAAGAATTTAGTCCAAACAGCTGTGAAAAAAGATTACACGCACCATTACAGAATGCAAAAATGAGTACTAATACAGTTTCACTGTCCAAACACAAAAGACTATAAGACTATACTTTCCCCTCAGAAATGTTTTTTTTCTTATTAGTTAGTAATTAAAAATAATTTCTGTATGATGGTCTCTGCATATCATGCTGTTTGTGGATGTAAATAACAAGGAGGAGGAGGACTACACCTGAAGCTCTACCTTCTGGTACATAAAACATGGTTTTCACGCCCCATCTCTTCCCCGTTCCATGGTTTTATCTCTCTCAAACCTCTGCTTTCTAGATTAAACTCAAAGCTCTGGTATCAGAATTCTCTCCTCTCCTATAGTCATGCAGTCTCTTCTCATGCTCCAACTACATTCTGAAGGCATGTCCCGAATTTGTAAACCTCCATTAATCTTTCTATCATCCTTTCTGTCAGCAAGTGTATCCTTTGACTGTGGTGTATAGTAATGGTCAAGGTCACTGGCGGGGTCAGGAATGCGATTATATTAAGGTTGGAAGTGAGAGGGCGTGAATAAGCTGCAAAATGAATGCTTATCCTTGGAAAAAATGGCTACAAAATAAAATGATGGCCATTACATTTCTTCCCCCCAGTAATGAGTGTGGTGCATTCATCTTCTTCACTTCATTGAATTTACCTGATTCAAACGTGTACATCATTTCCACATGAATGAAATATAGTACATCAATGTATTATTTAATGTAGAACGTATTAATTATTAAATTGACAAACAGTAAGTCAAGTGAAAGGCAAAACTGTGTTCATGTGATACAAACGTGTTGGCGCCTTTTGATCAAATGACCTAGCAGTAAAAATAATTAAATTAAACACCTCAGCAAATGTTAATGTACCATTACTTCTTATTTTGATTAATTTAACATATAAAAAATACAAAGATGGGAATGTGCTGTGAACTGGTTTATTTTTTTCCATGATGTTAAATTCAGGATATAACTGTGAACTGTAAAAAAAACCAAATAAATATGAACAAAGATTTTCTGCCAAAACTGCCTTTACTTCTGTTTTCCTGGTGTAGCTGGTGGCCTAGTCGTTAGGGCATTTGGCCTGGGATCAGGAAGTTGTGGATTTGATTCCCAAGATTGCTAAAAGCACCACTGAGGTACCCTTGAGCAAGGTACCATCCCCACACACCGCTCCCCCAGTTAAATGCAGAGGAACAATTTTGTGCAGTGGTGTGTCCATGTATGACAGAATGGTTGCTTTCAGTTTAATTACATCAACAAAGTGTGGTTTGACAAGGGGTGCCAAAAATATTGCATGATTTACACAACTTAAGTAAAATCAGTCTCAGTGGGAGCAAAAACAATAAGAAAGTATTTTGAATCTGTTTCCATATATAAGTCTTGCTTTAATATGCTGTGTTGAAACACAGAGAATGGCAAGTGGTTAGCAAGACATGTGCAATGGTTCATCAAGCCCATCCAGATCCTTCAGGCTCCATGAAGAAGAAAAGCTGAGGAGAAGAGGTTCTTTTTTTTTTATTTCGAAGCTGGAACAACATGCACCATTAGCAAACTAATGACACGAAGACAGGCATCCACGCAGCCTAGGCATGCATTTTAATGTTAGCATTATGTTTTATCTTGTGTGGGGAGTTCATGGTTCATGCGTTCCAGTCTTCACCCGAGCACCCTGGGCTCCGAGGCCACAGAAGTGCACCATATGATGTGTGTCACCAGTTTTGCTCATTTCATATACAGTGAGAGGTTTTTTTTAAGTGTGTGAGTGTGTGTGTGTGTGTGTGTGTGTGTATGTGTGCACGTTTGTTATTCGCGTTAGCCTGCAGACCCAGCGCCAGCCCCACTGTGTCTGCTCGTCTGTGGACGTGGCTTATTTTGCATGGCAACTTGCAAGCCACACTTCATAGGGACTTTATAATAACACCCCCTGCCGAGGTGACAGCCTGATTGGATTTCTGAAGGAGTCGCTCGCATGCATTTGCATACTAATTGACAAATGTTTTTTTTTTTCAGTCCCTCCCTCCTTCCCTGACTCTACCCCTTTCTTGTGCTCTCATTAAATTATAGAATCCTTCCATCGCTCTCAAGACACATGAGCTCTTTAGTTTCTCGATATAATTAAACCAAGACCTTTGAGCACGTTTTTTTTAAAGGAATGGATCAAATTTACACATTTTTATCCCAGATGCAGCCGACCAAGACATGTATAGTGTCCGGACTTGGTTTCTCTAGTTTACAATGACAATTTCCAGACTAAAAGTTAACAAACTATCACTCAAATTATTTCTGGAAATACTGCCCCAAAAATTCTCTCAACCTGCTCAAACCACTTCATTAATGTGGTGCAGACCTGTCATTGTTGTTCAGGACAAAGTATGACTCACAGTGAGCTATGAAATTAAAGCTTGTAACTGAAAGCTGCCAGCTTTTCGGGCAACAGTGTATGGTTTAATAAACTACCTTTGGAGTAGGAGTTTCTGGGGCAACATAAATACAGAGGAATCAGTCTTTCTTACGAGTACTTTGTGAATACCAGTCCTAGTGTTAATAAATTGCTACACAGAAAGTCAATTGACATTAACTTAGTAAAGAACTAGATTTCAAGGCTGTATTGTGGATAGACTTGTGTGACTATTGATTTCTAGTATTTGTTAGTAACATTATCCCCATTGCCCCAATTCTATTTAACGAAAAAGCAAAATTTGGGCTCCCAAACATGTCTCAGCAACACTGAGATATTAGTGTATAAAAAATGGAACTATTTCTACTGTATGCCATGAAGTAAATGCACGGCATGCAAGAGTAAAACTGCGAGGCCTGGTGGCACCATATGTAAGCACTGTGGCTCTGTCTGGATTGCAGAGGGGGATTTTGTGCTGCTTCCTGGTCAGAGATACAAACTGGTCCTGCTGAGAATATGTCAAGTAGGCAAAATAAGCCTCCCTCGAGAGCAGACACCAGGCGAAGCCGGAATGGCTAATGCAGATGTGTCCCGCCGTATCTCTGTGTATATACTTGATACACACACGCCTCCCTCCTGCGTTCCTCTACAAACACAGACACACTGAAGTGGATGTCACCAGATGCTGCTCCAGCAGCCTGAGTGTTACCCAAGCAGTTTTTTTTTTTTACTCCTACACTCGTGTAGCTTTGCCACTGTTTTAATTATATGGTACAAAAGGAGCTCATACTCTCGGCTGGAAGCAGCTGATTGGAAAGAAAGCATGCAGAATCAAGCTGCTGGATTGTTTGCGCAAATGCCAGTGTTATATACAAATGGCCCACTGCGCCAAGTGCCAGAGAATAGCAGGACTGGGAGTGTGCCAATGTCGCTCATTGCATTAGGTTATGAAATAGAGTGGCTGGAGTCAGGTATGCAGCACTGCGAGAGATTAACTCCTTTTAGCTCCAGTGTAGGGATAAAAAAGGGCCTGCAACTAATGATTTGATTTAGACATTTAATTAGTTTAATACATATTGCACTGGCTTCTGCCCCACTAATCGCCTCCAGAATTTGGGACACGCGCACACACGCACACGCACACACACACACACACACACACACACACACCCCTACGGCCGGACCGTATAAATAATTCCTCTCAGCTCACGGAGCAAGCTCACAGTGTTAGAAATGAAATATGAATAGAAACACTGGCTTCTAAAGGAACTGTTTCAAAGGTTCTGAGGGCTTCTGAAATGTTCATGAGTGTGAGGCTCATGTCTCTGCTGGATGGAGGATCTTTGACTTATTCCTGTAAACAAACACACGGAACATGGAGCCTGTTCAGAGAGCTAATCAGCCTACACACACACACACACACACACACACACACACACACACACAATACACACATTTTCTCTCATGTGTTGGACAATAGCCCGCTGTATCCACATCCACTGTATAGTCCAATATTTTGTCACTGCCCTCTCACCTTTCCATCATTTATGCCAATCACCCTTTACACTGTGTGAACATTAAATGGACCAAAATTGTCCCTTGCCTGTATCCGGATTCTCGTTTTCTCGTTCACGTTTCATGTCCTTGTTCCTTGCGGCCCGCGAGCCAGGCTCGCGCCCTTGACACTGACAAGAACATGTTTTTGCTTCTAGTACAGAATTACCAGAAGGTTCCATGATATTGAAAGCTTTAGAACCTATTAATCTCTGTCGCATTAAAAAATTTTTTTTCATTTTTGCATCATTTTCAAATAACATAACATTGTGCAAATAGAAAATGTTCAAAATGATTTCACTTTGCTTTACTTAAATATGTATTCATGCTGAAGGTACAGTTTCAGAGATTAAATGTTTCTACAGAAGCAATTTTCTCAACATTCTGCAACATGTAGACAAATACAGTGACTTAGATTTCTCATTATATAGTTAGAGTTAGATTTCTTATCTTACGGTAACATGTAGATTCATCATCAGACGGTAATCAGACAGATATGGGAGTTTAAACAAACATTAGGGTCACCTTCTCATCATTCAGTTACATTAATATTTCTAATTACTCTGCAATATATAGACTTAATATCATACTCTAGATTCCTTACCATGCACTAACATGTAGATTTCTCATCAAAAAATAGCATGCAGCAGCAGATTGTCCAGCTTCTAACAAAATTGCCTCTCAGCAGGCTCACTTATTTTGTTTGTCCACCAAAGATGGCACTCGCCACTCGACATTTGACACTTTTTCCACTTAGTGTATTTCATGTGCTGTATCCTCCATGTTTGCTCTCTTCTCTTTTCAGATGGACTCCAGCAGGGAACAATAGCTGAACGCCCTTTACTGTCTCTCTGTGTCGAAAAAATAGCAGAAAAAATGTGGAGAAGAGCACCAAACAGGAGCCCCCGGAGAGTGGGCGTCTGCTGCTGTCCTTGTTGGGAGTGGGGTGAGGTGTCCGTGTGTGTGTGTGACATTGACAGCGATAGTCCTGCTCATGCTCTTTTGTAAAGAGGCCACTGCAGGTGATGGATTCAGTCCTAATGGAGTGGTGTTTCTCTCAGAGGAGCCAGCATTTACCCAGCGCTCTCTGCCACCCACAGAAAGCACCCGCACGCTGCCTACACATGAATAATTGCCCACTTGGGACTGATTTTGCAGCACAGGCCCCAGCGTCCCCGCCTTACCTCCTTCCCTCCCTCTATACATCCCCCTTTACTTCTTTTTCTCTGTCCCTGCATCCCTCATTTCCAACCTCTGCCGCTATGACAAGGGAATAGGCTGTTATATGTTGACAGTATAATAAAAACAATAAGTAAAATATTTTGAACTATATTTTTGTATAATAATATTTCGGTCCATCATTTTCTCTCCTCTCCCGTATGATGTAATAATGTTAGTAATATTTCAGAATATAAACAGAATACACTGTAATATACCATGATATATGTACATTGAATATGAATATGTTGTAATATTACTTTTGTATTCCTCTTTTCCTCCTTCTTTTCCTCAAATAATGTGATATATTGTTATATGTTGTCAGTGTGCAACAAAATAAATACAATATACAGTAACTCCCTGCTTTTCGTGGGGGATATGTTCCAAGAGCACCACCGTATAGTGAAAAACTGCGTTGTTGTGTTTTGGTTAAAAAAAAATATGGTAAAACCTTTTTTATAGTGTAAAACATTTTCAACATTTTAAACTCGGTTTAATGCTTTACTCTTAAAGAAAATGTACAGGTAAACCCGTATTCGCCTCTTTTAATTTCAATTCCCCACCGGCAATAAAAAAAATATTGCCACAAAAAACAACAACAAAAAGAGAATATTTGCAGTTTCTGCGTTGTTGTGGGGATTTCCATGTAACACTAAGAGTTAGTTTCTCAAAAACCCACATGTGACTGAATTCGCGACTCCTGATCCGCGTACAACGGGGATGTTCCTGTATACTGGTTTTGGTGCATGAGCCTGCATCCCTATTTCCCTCCCACCATCCTATTCCTCAGGACTATTTCTTTCCTTTCCTCTACCCCCCCATCTGCATGTTTCTTTCCCTCCTTCTCTGTGTTCTGGAGTAAACCACGCTGGTGCAGGAGTCAGTGTGCTGAAGGCGTTTTTATTTTTTATTCCATCTTTTCTGTGCCACAACCCCCCCCCACCCCCCACCACCCCTTTGGCATTCATACTTCATAAAATAGCATTGGTGGCTCAGGTAGAATGCAGTGCCCTTGTCTTTTGATAAAGAGCAATGGTGACGGGCAGTGGAGGAGAGTAGAGGACAGTGGTGGAGGAGAGTGAAGAAAGAAAGAGAGGGAGAAAATAAGAAAAAGAGCTCTTTTGTCCTGTCTTCTTTGTCAGAGACCTGTTGGATTATTTTTGAGAGACCTTCACACTCTGTCTCCCTCCCCCTCCTCTGCCAGGCTACGTGCTGTGTTATCTCTTATCTCTCTCGGGTTCTTTCAAACCTGCATGGAGCTGTAAGGTAGCAGAAGCCCCTGTGTTCTGATCTCACTTGTAACTTCTACTTGGATGTCGATTGGTTCATGTCTTTAGAGTCATTAGCAAACAAACATAGAATGAGTCCATATATAAATAAACTGAACACTCATCCCTTTTTCAAAATTAGAGTCTGATGCAAAAACTTCATATTTTAAACTGAGCTGTGACTGCAGTCTGAGGTATTGAAGTGGATAATTTAGCCTGAATTAAATACGGGTTTGGTTTGGTGCTCAAATCTGGTCCTGGAGGGTTTGATGTCAAACACAGTTTTGTAGTTTGCTCCTTAAAGACAATGAGTAAACCCTATAAACAGGTGTTTGAGGAGGGAAATCACCAAGGTAGGTAAGCATACTGTTCATACCAGTAAGAATTATTGTACAAGACACTGAATGCTACCTCCCCCTTTCTCTGTAATGTGATTCAATAATGAGTTGTCCTAGATAAGAGCACCTGGAAATGCCTTACATGTACTGGCTATAAACAATAGTTTGTTCCACCTATTTATATTTGGACTTCCATTCAAAGTTAAGAACATGTTTTACTTCTGACAGGGACCTTATAGGCCCAGCAGCTTCCGTAATTCATGTAATAATTCCCAATTACAACCCCTCTACTAAGTAAATAGAGGGAAAAAATTAAAAACAAATCATTGTCTGAAGAGCTGTGGCACTACAGCCTTATAAATTAGCTTCACATCAAAGCTGTTGTTGCATTAAAGCTTTTTTATGTGTGAGCACTAACAATTTATTGTGCTGCCTGTCAGATATCCAGCCCACATGCCATGGGGTGGATGTTTGTGTGCCGGGGGGCTGTAGGAGGCGGGGCGAGGGGAATAATGTCATAAATATTACATATGCTGATGATGATCCCCAAGATGGATCACATTTTCTGTCTATAAAACAGCCATAGGCCAATTGCATTATTCATATGTGACAGAAACACCTGCCCACCCCACAGCACTCACTTCACCATACATTTATGGCCTTTGTTTACCTTAATTAGCCCCCCACACATTTTCCTTTAATAACTTGTTTGTTTCTAGCATGCGTGTGTGTGGCAATGGTGGGGGGATTGCACTTGGCTAATTCTCAATCAGAAGGAAGATTTACAGGGATGTCATTAGCCCTGTGAGAGCTGTGCACAGTATTTGATCTGGAGGCCGCTGCGGATATAACCTCTGAATGTTACAAAATGACAGGGGTTCAGAGCTGTCATGTCGTGTGCGTGAAGTATTAATAGGAACTGAGGACGAGTACCTAGCACATGCCAATAATTCAGTTTCTCTCTCTTGCTCTCCCTCTGACAGTCCTGACATCTCTCCATGTCCTCTGTGTCTTCTATCTCATGTCATCTGTCAGTCTGCCAGCAGTGGCATATGCTGAGTTATTGGAGCTTTGCTGTGCATTAAACTATTAACTCTGCCTTGTTTTAGTCCCTTCTCTGGAAACATGCAGGCGCTCGGCCCTCCGTGGTCCACCCATAAACTCTACATCATTATGAGCACTGCAGGCTGTGACATTGCCAGTGTGTAAAGCCTCGGTGCAGCATGTATCTCCAATTAGCTCTGTAGGAATGAGCTGCATGGTATGTTCGCCTTGTATGGGCTTTAAACAGGAGCTCCACAGCAGCAGGATTGGAACTAGTGCGTAGTGGGTGTGCTAGTTAGTCAAGTCTGGTTGCAGTGGTGGAGCATGTGCTTGCTGAATTTTAATGGGGACTCTGACAGTGCTGCAGGTAAAGTACAGTGTGGTAATGGGCAGCCGAGGCTGTTAGGAGGATTCAGACCGAAAGGGCCCCGCTGTGTACTCACCTTTGGCCTTCAGTCCATCACGGCTGCTGGAGTTTAATGAGTCCATCCTGATACAGCTGGATGAACACACACACTCACACACTCTTTTAAACACACACACACACACACACACACACACACACGCCACACATTTACAGATTTTAGCTGGGTCACAGCAGTGTATTGAAAGCTTGAAAGTTATAATTCAAGCACTATTAGAGCATGTGCAGCTACAGAATGAGATCTGTCTCGCGAGATGCGTTTGGTCTCGCGAGACCGTGACGATATCCTTGCGTTACTAAAAGCCGCGCCTGTG
>JBBPDH010000136.1:16012636-16025195 GCA_037974565.1 Clupeocharax schoutedeni
CTGAATTTGAAAACAAAAAGTCAAAACGAAATAAAAACTAAAACTAATGAAAAATCCAAAACTATTATAACCTTGGTACAAATTAAGCCCCAGGTTTAACAATTTACCAGGGTGTGCGTACTGCATCAAACACTTGTTTAAAAGTGAGGAAAATTCAGTTTGTCATGATAATAGTCCTTTAAATGCCCCCATCGAGTTAGGGAGTAGGCGCTGCCACTATGACTCAGTGCTAAACATTGGCAAGATTCTGTCATTAGCTAACCTTCAGCTCCTACCAGCAAGTCCGATTGGGGTTAATCAATTGAGTGTGTTATTATAGAGGTGTCAAATTAACGGTGAATCTGAAAGACTGGCTTGCTTGTAAGAAATGACCAAATTATCTAAATCCCAACAGTTATATTCCATCAAGTTACTCTTCTCTTACACACAATTACTGAAACCCCCATTTTAAATAAGACCTCCCCTGAAACATACCTGCAGCTTAATTTACCATAATACTGTATTTCACAACAAACAAATGAAACTTGCTGCACCTCTGCTTGGTTCTTATTTCTTTGCACCATAATTCTTGCCTCTCACACTCCTCTGTCCAACAGAAAGGGGGTTTTGGCAGCAAGTGAGGTTAGTTAAGATGGCAGTAATGAAGGAAATGTTGCAGATGAACTGCCAATATCACCCAATGAGTCCCAGGAAGGACCTGAGCTGTTTTCTGGAGCAGGACCAGATTGCATTGACCTGGTCCGCTTAAGGCCAGACCTCTCTTTTGGCAATCAGATAATCCATGTGTTTGGTTTAAGGTCTTGAATGCTAGCAATTTTGGATATTCAGAGTCAGCCTCATCCTCTGGATTTGCAGAAGGATCCTGCTGTTGTGCTAGAGACAGGAACAGCTGAAGATCGTTCAGCTAGTCCTCACTGCAGTCTTCACAGCCCTGCAGCACATGAGCTCCTGGAAGGTTGCTGGAGCGCCATGTAAACCAAACTACATGACTTTGAACTGGAAAAAGCCCTTGGGGGTTCCTGAAATTTGTATGCCCCTAATGCCCCACCTCCAGTGGTACCTGACAGGACACTTTGCAAGTTGTAAAAAAGTTGGTCTTCTTTCAGCAAATACATTTTTATCTCAATTTTAATTTTCTCCTGCCATAATTTGCACTACCTTCTGGGACTAAGCTTTTTTTCATGAGGGTAATGGGCAAGTTTTTCAACAAATGCTTGAACTGATTGACCATTCACCAGAATTTCACATTTCATACCATACCAATACGACACAATCCCAAAAGGGTTACCTCGATTGTCCCAGTTGTACTAGGTGTTGCCTGAAGTTGCTGGAATTGCCTGGGGCCCCTTTGGCAGCCAGGGTTTTGGGTTCTGCAGGGCCAGTTTGTTGTCCAGCTCATGTTCCTTGGCTCAGGTCCATGCCTCCAGTGCCTCTCCCCTCAGCAGTGACACCAGATAAAGTCAAGCACTCAAAACACAGGAGTCCACACCATACTGGTAGGTGGGCATTTTTGGCTCCTTATGAAAAAACATTTAGTTGATGATGAAGCAAGGCTGAAGTCTTGCTGAGTGGTGGTTACTGCAGGGTATTGGTATAGGAATGTCAAATGAAAACTTGCAGGTGCTGTCACCATCCCCGAGGTTGGGTCAAGAGGTGGGGTCTCATAAGATCTGGCTTGTTTTGGTGCTTGCAGAACAGAAGTTCCCAGACCTCAGATCCCCCTTGAGAAAATCCACCACTGCATGTAAAAAAGGGAGAAAATAGGAAGCACTGTCAGAATTGTAATATGTCTATGTACATACATACAAACAAACAAACAAACCAGTAAACAGAGAATAGAGAGACATTACAGCTAACAACACAAGAGTGTTCTAACCAATGGTAAATACAATAAAGAGATAAGCAACATATCTGAATCTCAATCAATATATACGTATATATAAGTAAAGTTAGAAATTGTGAGATGCGTATATATAAGTAAGGTGTAAGTAAGGCTAGGTGTGTTTTAAACTGCAGGATAGTGCATTTGGATAGGTGATGTTAACATGGTTGTGGTAGTGGTAGAATGTGGTTGCAATGCACTTGCAACTAAACACTTGGAAGCTGTTTAGTTAGGCTGATGTTGATACCTCTTTACTATGCAGTGCCTATGAAGCCTGTGAAACTAAAACCTGACATTTAAAATATTATTTGTGCAGTCTGAATAAGCCAACGCTAATCTTTTTTAGCATTAAATAAATGCGAAGGGTGCTTGATGCTGAGTACAAAGAGCCAAATGTAGAATATTCACCCCCCCAATGATGCCCCCACCTTCAGCCACTGATTAATTGTGCACATCACTCATTGTGATTCTGCTTGCTTTAATTAGCTTAGGCATGCTTTTGCATATCGTATTTATTAAATTTCCTCATGTGCCGAGGCAAATGGATGCATAATTTGTGAAGTGAAAGGGTCAGATTCTGCTCACATCAAGACAAAAGACTCAGAAAGCCGTAACTGGTGCTCCGATAAGCAAAGACCCTCACTGTATAGAAACAAAAGCATCTCTGCCTGCCACTCTTAGCATATCTGACATGAGTCAATAATTTAATGATCATTTTCAGTAATTTTGTGGTTATAATACTTTCCTGTTGCAAAAATGTGTGAGCTTATCTGTATTGACAGATATCTGCCAGGTTTAAATCCTCAGTTTTGTTATTTATTTAATCGCAAAACATTTGCACAAGCTGTGCTCCGTCTTATAGTGTTATCATTAGTTTTCATTAGGGACCTCATGTTCTCTTCTTCCACTATGATGAGCCTGTGGCATAAAGACATGGCTGTGTATTAAGATTATTTTATTCATCAATATTTGCTTAAATATGAATAGACATTGTATAAGGGCACTATTATAAAAACTATTCTGACTTCAGAAAGGTGTTAAGATGCACAGAGACAGAGTTTATGAAGCAATGTACAACATTTGCTTGTTTACTTGTTTACTATATCTAGCAATTTAACTGTAAAACAGTGCTGTGCTGGTGTAATATATTTAATTTATATTGAAATACATTTGATTCTTCAAATTTTGTACAGTTATTTTAGTGAATCCAAATGGAGAGAGTAAGAGTAAGAGAGAGAGAGACACACGGAGAGAGAAAGAGTAAAAGAGAGAGAGAGAGAGAGGGATATAGGTGTAAAAAAAGGACAGAGAAATAATACAGAAAAACTATGTCAAAATCTTACTCAATAAAACAAATGGAAAAACTGATCCCACTGTGTTCTGCTAGTACACATTATTTAAACATTTCTCGGTTTACTGTGGCAGATATAAGGATTAATGTATATACATTTCATGATGGGAGAATTATACTGAAAGGATTGAAGATGATCTCTTTCCAATAAAGTAGTTTAGTATCCCTGAAAGGCGATCAGCTTTTATTACTATTTAATTACATCTGATTTTATTTGCCCTTTAAAAAGCAGTGCACTTAAAAGTAAAGTAAAGATAGTGAATTATTCAATTACCTAAGATAACATTTCAATTATTCAGATTAACAGGCACTCGCAATAAAACATGCTTTAAGTTCAGGAGCTGGACTCTCTTTCACAGAATTTCTTTAATATGTGTAGTCATTCTTCTAATTGCTTTACAAGCTGATAATTAAATGGTTATTAAAAAATAAATAATACAAAAATAATAGTATTTTATTTAAACATAAGAAATGTGGTTAAGAAGTGAAAGGACCTTTGATGTAAATCACTATGTTCTGTGAGAAGGACGTAGATAGATATGAACAGAAAGACATACTGGGGTCCGCTCAGGCCTGGAATGACACATGACTCTCACACAGAGCTTCTGAATCACGCATTTAGTCATGCAGTCACACATAAAGCAAGCAAGGAGCAGATGGCAGGAGGGACAAACATGGCTTATTTAATCTGCTAGTGTTTCCAAGGAAGTAATTGTGTTTTAACCTGGAGAGAAACAGAATATTACGGCCAGGCAAACAAATTACATGCACCTCACTAGTTTGCAGATGACTCTATTTGTCTTATCCCGTGGTGCAGACGAGCTGCAAGTGGAAAGAAATAATCACTCGTCGCACTGTCGCTCGTATGTGTTTGCTTTTGCGTTATGAGTGCAGCACCTTGGCCGACGTGTTTCTGATGTCAGTCAGAGATGCTGGCCGATCCGACTCTGAGGGTGGCCCCTTACTGAAAGCCACGTTTGTTTTCTTTCAGACCAGAAATGCATGAGATGTTGGAGAACGGACTTATTACTGCCATTACCTGTTCACCCAAAACACCACTCACTTTGACTCCAGCATTTGTCTCCAACAGCAGCACTTATACTGACAAACAGGGCAAATGCATTCATGCACTCAGTTCCTCTTTTCTGCTAACTCGCTCTCATCCTGCTTTGTGTTACTGTCTCTGGCAAATGTGCCTGTGCTCTTGGGGGAGCTGCCTCTCTAAAGTCTTCTTGACAAACGCCTGACAGCAATACTGAGTGTGTGTGGCGGGTTTCATCCTGCTGCTCCCTCGGACGCACTTTTGACTTAAAACCTATTACATATACAAAAGATTTGTCTTGAGTGCATAAATGTATGACATGTAACTTCAACTGCAAAGTCAAAAGTTTGTAGACACCTGCTCATGCACTGTTCCTACAGGCATTAATAGAGAGTTTGTAACAGTCTCTGCACTTCTGGGAAGGCCTACACAACATGATGGAACATTGTTGTGAGGATGTGAATGGTATCAAATAAAAAAGTTTATTATATTTGAAGAATATATTCAGACACACATGGAAATGTATATGGAATTGATGTATTTATATACATTTATATTTATGGCATTTATCAGACGCTTTTATCCAAAGCGACTTCCATTCCCTACCTACAGGGGACAGTCTCCCTATAGCAACTTGGGGTTAAGGGTCTTGCTCAGGGACCCAGTGGTGGTGCTGAAGGTAGGATTCGAACCTGTGACCTTTTGGTCCAGAGGCAAGTATCCTACCCACTGAGCTACCTCCACACTATTGCCCTTGTACAGAGCTGTATATAGAATTCATATAGATGACCACACTTTTGCAAACCAAGCACTCCCTTCATGACAACAGTATTTCCTAATAGTAGCACTGTCACTGTGCCACACTGCTGATATTGTTCAGGAAATTTTTGAAAAACGTGACAAAGAATTCAAGGTGTAAACTTGTGGTGGGGCCTCTCAATTACCCAGATCTCAATCCGGTGCAGGTCATTTGGATCTTTTCCGTTCACTCATCACTCATGAAAGTGTGAAGGGTAGCTGCTTATTCAAATTATGTAAAAAAAACCAGAAACATTTCAGATACTTGATTTACTTTGGATAGCGAAGATTGATGAGAAACTAAAAGAGACACATTTACCGCAGCAAGAAAGATCCTTCAGCAAAAGACCCACACTGGATGCACAAAGCCACCTTCGCCGTAGCTGCATTGTCACTCGGTGCTGACTTTCTCTTACCAGATTAACTTTTGATTAGATTCAGGGTAGATGTCTGTTGCTGACAACAGTTATGGAAATCACCCGTGATAATTATTCCTTTTTTCTCCCTCTCTTGGGTGTCTGATTACCCCCAGTGTTTAGGGAAGTTAATGTTGGCGGCCCCAGCAGGGTGCTGGAAGTGATGAGAGCAAGGCTGCCCTGCGGCTAGCTCTCAGCTAGCACCAGCTTATTTCACACGTCTGAGGCTGTGCTCAGCCAATAAGATCTAACCCAATCACACAGAGACAATAAAGACCCATACTGTCTCTCTCTCTCTCTCTCAAACTCCTCACACACGCACACACAAGACACACACAAAGCCCTTTCAACCAAAAAATTAGGTAATTACTGAACAGAAATGGCTTTCCATGTAGAATGGAGACAAAACACAATTTTTTATTTGCTACACTTGTGTCCCGTGAGTGTCCTCATGGCTGGGTGTGTCTATGTGGGTGCTGCATGCATTTCAGAAATAAGAATCAGAAAACTTTATAGATTCCAGAAGAAATTGCTTGTGCTATGGCAGCACAGACACAGAGACACACAGACAAGAACAATATCAAATGCCAAAATACAATAAAAATATTGTAAAAATACTCTGTTCTTCATACACTATGCTTTATACACAAAATGGAATGGTCAGTAAGAGAGGTGGATATAAATAGTACAGTTAAGGACAATTAGTGCTGAAGTAATTTACTAGTTAATATGTATACAATTTTATAAATACTGACTGAATGGGTCCAGATTACAACTGTGTTAAAGCAGTGCACATGTATGTCAACTTCAGTTTTCAGACGTAAATACATTAGAATACCTATTGTGTATTTATAAGTGTAATTAAAAAAACGATAAATAATGTCTACCTGCATATACGTTGTTGATACATGCATTGTTAAAGCATTATTAGACACTGTATATATCGAAGCTTGCTTGCCTTGTATACAAGTGAAAAATGTTTGCATGACAAGCTGTTCAGAAATGCTGCTGTACCAACATACATGTATGTGTTTGTATTTGCAAAGACACGAAATTGGTTTGTGCTCAGACCTTCCATCCAGTTTTCAAAGAAACAAATATTTGCTTGCATTCCTATGAAGATGTTTTACAGCAGGGAGTCTGACTTTGATAGATGGGATTCTATTCACAGAGGCCTTCGGGCATGATTTGGTGGTCAGGATAATACTCTTTAGACAAAATAATCACACTTACTGTTGTTTTAGCACACTTCTTTATTACAGTACTTCTTTTTTATGAAACATAGACATTACATTTACTTGGAAACATGCTGTGATTTACAGCTTTAAGCTATTTGGCATGTGCGTTTTTTTTTTTTCTTGGAATAAATCACACAGAGACAGCTGTCAAATAATCATGATTTTACTTCTTCCCTGCCTTCTTAATAGACTCAGATATTTAGCAACTATATCTGCTTGTCTTATGCACATATACATTTTTCTATGAAGTCGTATACATTTACATTTATCAGACACTTTTATCCAAAGCGACTTCCATTCTCTAACTGCAGGGGACAGTCTCCCTGGAGCAACTTGGGGTTAAGGGTCTTGCTCAGGGACCCAGTGGTGGTGCTGAAGGTAGGATTCATACCCATGACCTCTTGGTCCGGAGGCAAGTATCCTACCCACTGAGCTACCTCCACCCTATGCAAAACTTTGAAGGCCTAGGGTAAAAACCATTTGGGGATTTTATGAAAAATAAGTACACACCCATTTCAGAGAACACACTTTTAAATGCAGTCAATTTAAACACACAAATACTGTCCATTAGCTACATTTTAAATATTAGGGAAAATATTTTTTTACATTTATTGTTCAGTTGATTGATTGAAGCAAAAAGTGGTGAGGTCCCCTGTATAATCTGTCTTTATGTGTCTCACTATCATGCTATGTTTGTGTCTGTGATTGAGAGCCCATCTCATTCTGGCCAGCTGTAGCAGTGCAGAGCATCCTGTGTGGGCACCTGGAGAGGTCACCCTGCTGTCCCTTCATCTGCCGCTCCCCCTCGCTGGCTACCTTTTACACTGGCCAGCCAAGCGCACACTGCCACTCCATTGAGGGATGAAGCCCATCCTATGGATGATGAATTGCCATAAAGGGGGATACCTGTCAGGCAGGCAAGGGGAAAGGAGCATCCCGGGCTCATGATGGAACGACTAGTAGGCCAGGGACTATCAGGGCCAGATAATAAAAGGCCCCGCCTCTCTGTAGGCTTGACAAGTGAAGTGTGAATGTGTCGGGCTAAGCTGGGCCACCACAGACCCCATCACATGACCTTGTGAACATCAGTTATGTGTGTGTCTGTGTGTCTGTGCATGTCTGTTTCTGGCTATGTGGGTTTTCATACATTTACAAAATTAAAATAATACTTATAATAATAATAATAATAATTGTAGTTCTTACAGTTATAGATTAAGGTTAAAATGAGGCTTTTTATGACACGTTTTCATTGCTTGCACACATTGTCACTGTCGCTTTGCAACACCCTAAATATCTGTTTTGTCTTTTTTGATTACTTTAGATAAAGTTAACTTACATTAAGAATGTTTTTCTCTCTACATGTACTGAAGATAGGATTTGTTTTGACAGAAAAACACACATAAACAAAAATATATAAATAATTATCCCAATATTATTTGCCACATATACATGGCACATAATTATAATAATAATAATAATAATAATAATAATAATAATAATAATAATAAATATAATAATAATAATAAATATAATAATAATAATAATAATAATAATAATAATAATAATAATAATAATAATAATAATGTATTATTATTATTATTGCTGTCAGGACAAGTTATGTGAAGACTAAAATCGAATACAGTAATAATAATTAAGATATAAGGTTTTGTCTCAATGGCCACAATCTGTACAATACAAATATTATTACACATAGCAGTTTATGTACATGTGACTTCACATCCTGACAACCTGAAATAAAAAAAGGGTGTGTCTGTGTGTTTGTATGGAAGTGTGGGAGAATTTGCTTCTCTCTGGTCACTGGACTATGTCTTACAGTGGAAAGAAAAGGGAAAGAAATGAGAGGAAAGAGAAAAATGGAGGAAGGAGAGAAACGAGGCATATAACACGGTGTAATGCACCCATTAATTGCAGAGCAGTGTGCAGTAATGATTTAGCTCATGCTGGGGGAGCTGTGGGGGGCAGTAAGGGCAGTGGCCAGTCTAATTGCCACGTAACTCAAACTTTTAGCTCTACTGCCATTTTTAGGGGTGTTTATGACCTTCCTCACAAACGTCCACCAGCAGTTTGTTCCTGCAATGCAAACCCCCAGCAATGCTCCCTTTTACCTATAAAATGTTTATGCTCACTGAACCAGTTCAGCGCTACATAATAGGAACTGGTGCAGGGACTTTTCCTGTAACTACCTCTTAAGCATGTTTATACTAGGGGAGCCATTATGTAATGCCTAGATAGAATGTTTTCCAGGCACATAACCATGTAAGCAACATTAAAATTTGCTTGACAGCTCTATATACTGTATATTGCTGTTACCAAGGAACCCTTGAGGAAACTTTCTTTTTAAGGGTGTGCATTGCTGAATGCTTATGCTAAAATGCATTGCAATCTACATAACACGGCACAGTGACATAATGGGCCTTCGTTAACTGTGCTGAACACATCCACCACTACGATAATCAATATTCCCTTACATGACTATACTCAACCCAATTAAAGAAGCAACATTAGCATAAGCCAGATTGATGAGCTAGAAAGAGGACAATTTGTGCAGTAAAACTCCAGAGGTGGAGGGGTTCATAGATGAGATATCACACTCAATTTGAATGGCAATCCTTCATCATTTTTTCATCTCTTATATATAACACTTTATGGTAATCACTTGGACCGCCATGAGCTTTCTTTCCATTTTCCTCTCTCTTCACTAAATGAGAGTTTAATCTAAAAGACTGAACTCCGTCTGCAGTGCTTTATGCTAAGGATTCCATATATAACCACCACATGTAATATCCGCTGTAATGACCGGTATTTTAGAGACACACAATGAATGAATGAATGTCAGATTCGATCAGTGACAACTCAAGTAGAAGACTGGAAAGATATTACATGTCTTTTCACTGCGTTATTCTACCCAGTTTCATATAATCTGAATTGTTACTGTTAGTGTGGTGTAGTCTCACTCCATGCGAGTCCTTTGGTTTAACCAATCAGGTCCATCGTAATGCTTCTTGGTTATGAATAGCTTCAAATTTTCCCTTTTTTAACATTTAAGGTGCTAAAAATTACAGCACAACTCAATCTGAGGTTGCACTCAAGCTGCATGGTGACTTGTCGCATAATTCAGACTAGTCTTTAACTAATTCCTGACCCAGACTCGAGGCTGAAAAGGCAAAATCTCATCAAATTACCAGCAACCTTAATGAAAAAAGTACATCTCACATGTGTCCCAATCACTTTTGTTAAGCTCATTAAATAACTTCCAAATCTGGTTAGCTGGTTAGGCTTTCCTTTAAACACTACACACACTGCATTTAAGGCTTCAGTTCTGGTTTTTCATTCTATAATGAAAGGCTCATTATGTCCTTTTGAACCAACAGAGACTAAAGACTCGAGATTCAAATTGGATTCACAAGCCATCTCTGTTCTCTATGTCCCATCTAACATCAAACCTCTCTGAATGACTTTAACATCGTAACGACTATGTCACACTGAATGTTTTTAAGAAATTTGGTGGAATTTCCTTACAAAATGTGGCAACTTAATCATGACAAGTCATAAAAACCTTTTCAACAGCCTAAATACCTTGAACCTTTAAGCTCATGAGTGTGTGGATTCTATCGTTGTGGCAGTTGCACACAACATCTTCTGCAATCCATTAAATGTCTTTGGTATTACTGCTGTGATATAATGGTTCTTCATCTTGCCAGGAATTTAAAGAAAATATTCTGAAGATATAAAGCCCTTTTTTCACTTTTAATTGGTTCCATCCTGAGCTGAAGAACCTTGCCAATAAACTTTAGGAGGCATTTTTTTTAAGAGTGTACTCGTTAAGGCTGATGGAGTCAAAAGTGCAGGCTGTTCAGACTTTTGCTTTACAAATCCATCTAGGCCACTTTAATGGCTAAGGCTTAAAAGCACTCGACTCACAATTCTCTTAATGACATTCCAACTTCAGCTAGAAGCATGCATGTGATGAATACATCCATCTCAAGTGCAGAATTACCCATGAAGAAAAATGGAAGAATTTTTCGTATTTTCAGTGTTACTCTTCATCAACAATACGCTGAAACGCTCAGCAGACTGAGGCTCTCTGGGTCGACAGGTGTTATTTGTGCTCCAATTTACAGCAATCAGACAGTGTGTATCAGGCGTCAGGAGCACGTGTTGTGGAGCCTGGGGAAATGCAATTGACCCTGGTGGCAGATTGGCCCTGCTGGAGGAGCCTGTGATCGAGCAGAGGGTGTTCCGCTCTCTGGACTTTTCTTTTCCTGTCACACATCTTTTTTGCCTTCCTAGTGTGTGTCTCTATGGGTTTCACTATTATGCTCTTAAAAATAAAGCTTCCTACATAGTTTTTGATCTTGTGTGATTCTAGGAAAAGCCTTTTACATGTGCTGGCAGTTAAAATGGATATCCTTGGAACTGCTAGTTACATATGTGTTGTTTTGAGATCTGTCTTTCAGTCAGTGACAGCTGTATGTTGTCAAGGACCATTTAAAACTTATTTGCAATACATGTTCTCTGTGGGAGCGATGGTTTACCTTTAGGTAAACACATCTTAATTGATAAACACATATAAATGAATTAATTCATAATAATTATTTCATTGTACTTTAATAAAATTTTTTAATCAAGGACTAGAAATGCTTCTATGGTTCTGAAAACTTAATTGCCAAATTGATGGCAATCTCACCAGGGGTTTAATGCGTCTTCACCCTATAAAGTACGAAGCTCATGCTCGGATGGTTTAGCTTTAGAGTAATTGGGTATATTCATTTTTGCCCCCAGTATCAGGAGTCTAACTGAATGCACTGCATGCACATGTTGTGTGGTTGTTTTTTCACATCTAATGGAAGAATCCCTATTTGAATCCAAGCTGTTTTTTTTTAAACTTATCATGTTCTGGCGTAATAAAAACTTGGCCACTAGCTGTAGTATATTAGCTCAGTGGAAGCTAGAATATTTTGTGACACTGATCAAATAATTCTGTATAATTAAATGTTTGCCGGTCAAACCCGAATGTGATTTACTCTGATTTGGTGATGAGGGGCTTTATTAGCCGACAGATTGTACCAGATTAACCCTGTCCTTACAAACTCTCTCTCTCTGACTCTCTATTTCTCTCTCCCTCAAACCTAATTTGTTACATTTACTAATTGAGTCTGAGAAAAATGAATTTATTGAGTCATATGACTTTTCTTTTCTTAGTTGGTGGTTGGATGCCAAATATGTGGGGTTTTGAGGGGCTCCAAGACCCATTGATTGATACTTAGGGGCCCCTGAAAGCCTCAAAATATGTTTGAAAAAATATTCCAAACTCTGAGTGATACGAAATGGCTTAAATAAGTAGTTAAAAGATTTTCTACTTGTTTTGTCCCCATCCTGTCAACAAATGTTTCAACATCTGCCAACCCCCAGTCGACAAGTATTCCTCCTTCCCCACCGTCAACTAATATTTGGTTTTGTTTCAGCCGTTGCTTCCCACTCAGAAAAAAAATTTGATGAGGGGGTCACTAGATATTTTTCGCTCTGGTTGGGGGCTTTACTAAATTAGGCCAATCATTTGTGTAAACGAAAACCTCTCTTTTTTTTGCCAGTTACCAATGACAGCACTTTGGCTTTGTGTGTAGGATACAGTAGCACATCATCTATCAAACGCTTATGTTCTCATGAGCCGTTCAGCCTCTGGTGCATGTGAAGTGTGTCAACGTGTATGTATGTGTGTGTGTGTGTGTGTGTTTGTGTGTGTGTGTTTGTGTGTGTGTGTGTGTGTGTTTGTGTGTGTGTGTGTGTGTGTGTGTGTGTGTGTGTGTGTGT
>JBBPDH010000136.1:16061524-16071625 GCA_037974565.1 Clupeocharax schoutedeni
TCGTCTCGTTCTCGTGAACCCAGTCTCGTGTCTCGTCTCGTCTCGTGGGAAAAGCGTCTCGTCACACCCCTAGTAAACAATTAATCATTTTTTATACTGAAATCATGATTTATTTGGGTGGGAATTACAAATTTCAAGAGCTTACATGCCAAATTATTTAATGTTGTCATATTTTTTATATATGTTTATACACAATGTGTGGACTTGCTATATAACATTACTGGGCTCTGTGTTCTGACTGTGAACAGGTAGACAGGACCTGAGGCTTGATCTGTAGCTCAGGTTGTTGACTCACTGAAGGCATGGTGACTTTGTTTTGGGTCGTCATGGTCTGAACGTTGATCCTGATTTTCCACATGCTAGAACGCAGACTGTGGTCTCCAGCAGAAAGCCTTGCATGTCTAATTTTATATGATCTCATTTTGCCACCTTTAATGGGGTTATTTAGCATGTTGTGCAGCGTCACCTTCTCTCATTATGCCGCTGCTTCAAGGCTGTGGAAGCAACATATCAAGCTGAACACCTGCTAAATCCTCTAAATCCCAGACATATTCTATTTTGTTTTCTATCTTTTTCAAACTCATCAATTCAGAGACATAGCAGCGGGGGCTACAGAATAAGAGTTCCCCTCTAACACCACCCCCTCCCGGTCCCAGTTTGCTTTTAAAAGAGCCTCCATCAGCCAATTTCGGTGAATCGCTGTTTAACAAAAAGAAAAGTCGCCCAAAATAGCACAAAGCCACACAAAAGAAAGAATACACATCGTAATTTGAAGTGGCAATGGGAAAGTAATTTATGTCCTGTGGGGTTTAGCTCTTTTTTTTCCACAGGCGGATGAGCTTTTGTGATGTCAAGCATCTTGATGTTGACACACTGTCCTTAAATACTATCATTACTCCTCATAATAGAGTGTAGAGAACTGTCACCCAGCAGGGCTGTTGCGCGCACGCGTGTGTGTGTGTGTGTGTGTGTGTGTGTGTGTGTGTGTGTGTGTGTGGATGCGGTCATTTGGCTGGAGATATGATGGCTCACATACAACTGTGCTGTACAGTTACCCTATAGGCAAAAAACTTTGGTCCCCACTTGCTATGTGTTCTGGAGCCATCCAGACTTTGTGTGTGTGTGTGTGTGTGTGTTTGTGTGTGTTTCAGTCTCCTCTGTAGTGAAGGGCTGCTGATGTGATGTGAGAGACAAGGGCCAAATGGCTCTCATGTGGTGGGAGTCAGCCTGCAGTGCTGTTTGCTGCTGATGGATGTTGTCAGTGTTTTGCCTCTCTCTCTCTCTCTCTCTCTCTCTCTCTCTAACACAGTGAGTTGTCACCAGGCTGTCAGCATTGCCAGCACACCCAAGCCCCCGGCCAGGATTTTGGACTGTCCTCTCCAATCATGCATCACATGCTTTTAACTTTAATTTTGAACAACGTTGCCCACAGCCCTGTCACAAAGGTTCTGCTGAGCCGTGCTACACTTCTTTGTGTAAGGGAGTGTGGAGTGTGTGTGCTTCAGCATCTTTCCGCTTTGTGGACCCACATCATTTCCAAAGACAAACCTGTCCATTTTTGAGTCCTTGATTGCTTATCTCTCTCTAACCTCCTGCATTCCTTCACTAAATGTGTAATTGGTCATTACTATACACAAATCCTGCACCTGTCTGATCCTTTTCTCAAGCCACTTGAACGTGGGGACTTGTCTTTAGAAAGAGCGGTAATTGCATGCGTTGCTTTATCCAGCACACTCAGGAAATTGGAGGAAAGAGTTGCTTGTTAGAGCTTGGAGAAAGAGCTGGGTTGGGGGTCCATCCTTCTGCACTGGATGTTAATTTAAAGCTGGACTAGACATCACAGTTATTAGATGGCCTGGAAGTTCTTTTCTAACTGCACTTGAGGGCCTTTTGATGCTAGACTAGAGTTGAAAAGAGGCACCATAAGCTATATTAGAGGCAAAACAGTTTAAAGATTAACTGAAGACACTGCTATTTAAATCGGGCAGCTGGTGGCCTGGTGGTTAGGGAGTTGCCTCTGTGATTGGAAGGACCGTCCCCATACACTGCTCCCCGTGGCGCGACTTTGCTGGGCGTACACTGCTTCACTCTGTGAATGGGTTAAATGCAGAGAACAACTGTTACACATTACCTTTTATTTAAGGCTGGGCTGAAGGTCTAGTCAGTGGTGGACTGAAGATGCAATTCATGCTGGATTGGATGCCCTTGATAATGAACTAGAGTTCATTTGAATGTTAGATAGATTCGTCAAGAAGAAGTAGAATCCTGAAAGACACTTTCTACTTTAAAGGTCCCATTACATGAAAATTTCACTTTATGAGATTTTTTAACATTAATACAAGTTCCTCTAGCCTGCCTCTGGTCCTGCATTGGCTGAAAATTGGGTTAGCTGTATAGAATGCTTTGATCATTTTGCACCGCCATTGAGAGAATGACAGCTCAGATGGCCTGATCTGGAATTTGGCCCCCTATGATGTCATATGGGGAAAGGTTAGCTCTCCTTTCTCAAGCTTTGCCCGCCCAGAGAATGGAAATGCGCCGACACAATACAGAGCTGGTCTTGCTGAATGGCTGAAAATTGAGTCTGGATCAGTTCCAGCTCTCCTTCACTCAGCTACAAACCTCGGACAACTAAGTCAACTTAATGCTAAATAATTTTGTTGCAGTGCTGTATATGATTACCTTGCTTTTTACCCTTAAAATGTGGTTAGCTCTGCAGCTAACAGCTAACGGCCCAGTTAGCAGGCTACTGTCGAACGTAGATAGCATCCAGTATGTGTGTGAGTGGTGTGTGTATACACACATTAGCTTGAGTGTTGTACTTCTTTGTTATTTGGACATCTGTGCTGTTGTGATTTCTGCCTTTCCCCTCATTGAACTGACTATGAGTGATCAGATGAGAATGGGTAAAATTTGAGGAGTCTTACAGCAACTGGGCTATAGGCACTGATCTCAACTGCTTGGCTATCAAGGAAATGTCCCGAATCTCACTACAGACAAATACAACTGTCTTTTACCAGCTACATGACCGCAGTAGCCATCGCTATACACTGTAAATATTAGCACATGGTACAGTGGCCAGCAACCCAAACCTCCATGTTGTTCTGCCTCTCTCCTACATGCTCCACCTCTCTCCTCCTCATTATCACTTAAAGCTACAGACACAGAAATGGCGCGTCCTCTGGAAATCCCATTGTTGGACTGGCTCTAAGTGGTGTAATTCTGCACCAAGGCTGAATTTTGGAAAGAGACTTCAGATTCAGTATTAGGGGACCACTAAGACCTATATAGAAGCATAAAAATCTGCATGTCATGGGAACTTTAACTCGAAATTCAGTTTGACAACACTGTGAAATTGCATTGGCTTGTTTACACAGTGTGGGTTGTGTCTGTATGGAGTGGTGGTTGCCTGGACAATGATGGCATGGATGCTTGAAGCTAATGCTGCTGAAGCTGAACACTCTGAACAGAGCCATAACGAAAAGGGCTGTAGTAGTTTACGGCGTGTGAGGCGGCGCACAAGCAAAACCACAAAGTCTCATTGTATAAACAATTTATTCACATTCTCAGAGCAATTACTTTGATTTGGTTACGATTAACTATTAATTCGGAACAGATGGTAGAGTCTGTTTGTTGTGTGCATTTGCACCACAACAGGAAGTTTCTGCAAAAATAAGACATACACCTAATCTCTCCCTGTTGGCTACAAACAAAATGAGGTTTGCTTTCCACACTATGTACAATTACTGCAGGTGCAAGAGTGAATTGTTGTAGACTTAGAGAATGAGTGCCGAACAAGATGTGTAGCGTGTATCTCCAAAGGTGTGGGCTAAGTGCTTTGAAGCTGGAATAATTGCTTTTTTATGGATTTGTGCAGCAGCAATGAGCGATTCAAGAGATGGATGAATTCAAAGCATTTGCCAGTGTAGTCTTTTTCAAACGTCAGCCTTGCACAGCCACGTTGTATTTACAGTTTTTCCACATTATTTAAACCACCTAATCTGGATGTAGAAATCAGTACACCTCAGGTAGTATATTGCAATGTTTCTGGAAAAGGGAATGTCTAAAGCTTTTGCTCATTAACAAAATGTAGTACACAAACACCAATTTCAGTTTTTCCAGTCTCTTTTGGCACAGCTCACCTGACATTGCATTCTGCTAAAGAAAGTGGGATGTTTTTCATAGAGATGCTCTGTTATTGGAATTGTGGGCCAGGATCTAGTATTTATTTTCATGAAAAATGTTTCTGGTAAACGTTGTATAATTTTTTTGGCATAAACAATTATCATTTCTTTATGCTTACAAACACGGTCAAATGAATACAATCCGAAAATGTAATTAGTAGTCCAGTGTGGCTTAAATGTTCTGCTCTTCCAGAATACAATAAACACGTCATCACATATCAGTCTGAAACATTAGCTGAATCTGAACATCTGTCAGAAGGCAGACATATTTTTATGCAAGTAAAGGCCGATGCCAATTTGATTGCTGTTTGATCATGCTTTCCTATTCTTGAAGGATGATACAGCCATCCACTAGGTCACAGGACCCCAACCACTGGCCTGGACTGGTATCGGTCCGTAAGTCATTTGGTATCGGGCCGCACAGAAAAACGAATAAAATATATTTTATTGATTAGCAGAGTCTGAAAGCTCATCTTGGTCATGTGATACAGTACATCAAAAATGTAGCCCACAAGCTAGCAAAAGAGGGTAAAAAACAAACAAAAACACTTTTAGTTGTTTGTTGTATCTATACCGCTCCATGAAAATATAATTTTACATGAAACCGGTCCAAAAAAGTTTTGGGGGCCGCTTCTCTAGACGTTTCTACTACAACATTATTTGATTTGCCCCTGATTTTTAATAGTATAGAATTGCATTTTATACATGTTTTTAGCTGTTTGTTGACTGTTGGTCAATTTAGTTTTGGTCAATGTTCTTGAACGCTGTAGGTGTACAGGTATTGTGTTTGACAGCTGCATCAACATAAGCATATAACAATGACAAAGCCTTATGAAATAAATAAGTAAAAACAGAAAATGCAAAACTAGCTTAGACACAAGTATAAAAAAGTCCTAAGGCATTTCTTAAGTGTGAAGAGTGTTCCTGAGTTTGGAGTGAACAGAGCAAAGGCACGCTCTCCTGTAGATTTTATCTTTGCTCTGGGAGCACCTAAAAATCCTGGGAGACAGAAGCTTAGAAATATATTCAGGGTCATCCTCATGCAATGCCTGATAAGTGAGCACCAGAATTTAAAATGAGCTCTGAAACTCACTGTGAACCGCTGGAGTGATGTGTTCACTGGGTTTGGTTTCCCTCAGAAAATACCAGCTGCATCTTGGAGACGAGTCTCGGACAGATGGAGGTTGCACGGCATAACGGCAAGAAAGCATAACTGATCCCCACCTTTCACACTGAAGTTATAAGGAGGGTTTCATTCTGAACTGCATAATATAAAACAGCCAGTTAGAGTTCACTACCATACATCAGTCTTACAGGTACAGTAACAAAACAACCTGTTTAACTCTGAGAGATACTGGAGATTGGTCATAAAATTTAATTTTGATCGTTTCTGGTACTTCAGTTGCATAATAGTAAAAAAAATTCAAGGTATGATGAGCCATTTTAAACCACACACACACACTGGATAAAAATAATGTAATAAGGTTCATGTGTCCTAGATCATTATTATTACATGTTACATAATGTGCATTAGTTTCATCATGTGCAATAATCGCTACTTATTTCACTACTATGTGCAATACCAGACTCAGTATTGAGAACAATTCTCAACCGCTATTTGTGTTAACTAATAAAATATTCTGCAGTTATTTCTTTATTCATCTCTAGTATTTCTATCCACCTCTCTTACTGGTATTTTGTGTATATAACATAGTGAATTTGGTACAGAGTATTTTCTGGAGAGTTATTACATTATTATTATATTATACTTATAATCTTAATATTATTAGGACTTGTGTTTTATATTGTTCCTGTCTTTGAGTCTCTGTGTACCTGTGCCGCTGTATCCTTAGCAGTTTTCTGTGGGGTCATTAATCAGAATTTTGATTCTGTTTCTGATGAGCAACAGAATAAAAAATTGAAAAAGAAATCAGACATGTATTATTAATATCTGAAAAGATGGCTGATTGATCATCCAGGCCTGTCTAGCAGTGTCCGTTCGCATCACTCTGAGGAGAAATAGAGTAGCAGCATGTTTACCTCTCCCTCTTCCCCCTCTGCCGGGGCCAGAAGGGACACCTTATGGTGGGAGAGACCTGCCTGTCCCTGGGGAGGGGTCACTGTCTAGCATGGATGTCTGGATGGGCAGTCAGTCCCCTGTCTGTCTCTCCCTCTCTCTGCACTGCTCCATGTAAATAAGCCTTAATGAGGCAGAAGGTGCACTTGAACTGCCCCAGTGTGTGGACAGCGCTCAGGGCACCTTGAGCCTGACCCCTCGCCTCCCACACACACACACACACACACACGACCCCCTAACATTCTTCTTCAATCTGTTGCCTTCCTACTTGTTTTTTTTTTTTCATTTTTCCATCATCTGTTTGTTTCTAATTATACACACACACACACACACACACACACACAAACTGACAAGCACTCAAACTCTCACACACTCTGCCAGGTGGCTGGTGTGCCCTGTGGCTTCTTTGGAGGAAAAAAACAGCTTTGCCTGTATAACGCCTGCTTATGTGAACTTATGTGAGCAATCATGACTTTGTGCATGTGGGTGTGAGTGCATATACCTGTGAATCCAGGTGTCTATTGTGGTCTTCTAGGAAATACTGTAATATCGTGATTAAAAACAAAAAACCCATCCTGGAAACACCACAGCCCTGACTTACTGGATGGGAAATAATCTATTCAAGTAAACGCAGACATTTATTTAGGCCAACTGACTCTGCTTCAATAGAACTCATTAGCCTAATGATACCTAGTCTAGCAATTAATGACAAGAGTAGCAAAGGTATGTTGTTATATTTAAATGTTATTAAAGGAGTTAGAAAGCCTTGTATGAAGTGTGGCGCCCTTTCACTCAATAATTGCCTGATTCTTTTCCATTCGGCTTAAAATAACACGAATGAAAGTGCCTGAGAAGAACTGCTCCTACTTGGATTTATACGTTTATTTCGCTTTAAATTGATGTGTGCGCTTCATTTGTTCCCTCTCAGGTAAACAAGATTATAAGAAAACGAAGCCAGCTCTCAAAGCCGCTCGCCTGAAGGCCGAGGCGAAGCGTAGCGCTCCAGGAATCAGGGTGAGATGACCGTCTGACAGTGATGTTTGTTAGGAGTGTTTAGATGTGATAGGGTGACGGTGACTAGTTGCAGAGATTTATTGAATGTTACCACCCAAGAAATGCAGCGAGCGTGGAGTACCGTGCGTTTGCGTGATGGTTGAGAATTTCTAGAATGTTTTCTCCCTTTCCACCTCTTCAATAATAGAATATACTATATTCTCTAGAATACTCTCATTCATACTGTTCTAACATGTTCTCCTTTACTCCCCACTCGTTTGCCCAGTTCTACTTCCCTATTTGTACAGGTGGAGACTATATTGTCCTCATTTGTACAGTTCTAGAATGTTCCCACTGAATGGCCTCCCCTTCCACATTGTTCTGCACCGCCCCATTTATACTGTTGTATAATGTTTTTTCAAATGCTGTCCCCTTTTGACATGGCTCTAGGATATTCTCCCTTATTCACACTCTTCTAGAAGATGTACACTGTTTGTAGAATGTTATCCCAATTCACCTTTTTCATAGTTCATTTCTCAGTTTTCTGCAACCATATGAAATTTAGTTTTGCTAATAATGATTTATTACACTATTCAGTCTGTTGTATTTGATGATCATTTCAGCAAGATAACTGAATCAAACTAAATCATGGTGAAATGTGCAATTTAAATGAGCCACTTTTAAATTAGTAGTAATCGTTTGTAACACCATGTGTACAGCTTACATTCTCTCTCTCTCTTTCTCTCTCTCTCTCTCTCTCTCTCTCACACGCACACACACACACACAAACACACACACAGTCACGCTCTTTCCCATGCTCTCACATTTCTGTCTTCCCATCTCCCTTTCTTTTCCCATTTCTGTTTCTCTCACTCCGTTCTCTTGCTTATTCTCTCTTTGTCTTTCTTTCTCTGCCCTCCTCTCTCACTCATTCTCTTTTTCTCTCTCTCACTCCCTCTCTTCTCCTTTTTCTTTCTTTCTTTCTTTCTTTCACACTTTTTCTGTCTTTTTCTATGATCTTTCTCTCCCTCTCTCTCTCTCTCACTCTCTCTCTCTTTCACTCTCTCACACACACACACACACACACACACCTCATTTCATTATATAAATGTACAGTGTAGGTTAATGTCTAAGACATTGTGTCCCAGGCTCCTCTGAGGAGTGCAGTGTAGTCCAGCTGCGCTGCACAGGTTTGTGTTTTTCCTGCTCCAGCACACCTGATTCAGCTCAAGAAGTATTTGATGATTAACTGATAATGTGACTCAGGTGCAAAAACCTGAAGTGTACAGTGCAGGTGGGCTGCAGAGGTAGAGGTGGCAAACATTTGTCATGTTGGGCACAGGCGGTATCCTGTAACGAGAAGTCTGGGGACAAATTGTCCAAACCTTAGGGTTGTTTTTTTTCAGAGGTTAGTTACATCTCTGACTGTATTGTTGTAGCTGTGAATGGAGAAGGTGAGATACAGACAGTCATTTGGTGTAGCGGTGTCTTCTAATACTGAAGTGCACAAGTGGTTTGGTGTATAAATATTTAAACTCCCACCCTAATTATTCAACATTCCCATCCACATTTAGCTCAGATTCCCTGTAGGGTTGTCCCCGGATGTGTCCTTTCATTCAGCTCTGGACCCCTGAGACCACACTCACACTGACCACAACAGTGATCTAAAACAGAGTGTTTGTGTTTGTTTATTAACATTGGTTCAACTAAAATCTGGCTATTTAAATATTTGAACTGTTCATTTTTGGTTCCAGTGGTCGGTAAAACCTGGCACCCGACCAAAGAGGATTTGATTTAAGAGATGCTGTGAAGGTTAAGCAGGTTAGAGTAAAACAACTGCAGTGAGGCTTCTTGGATGCTGCCCCACTGTAGTAAATATTGAAGGGGGGAGTTATTTGTGTGTATGTTTGCTGGACATTTGCGCATCCATTTGTTTACTGCCTTGTGAATGTCAGCTGTTGGTCATTGCTCTGGAAAGTTTGTGAGGAACGTGGCCTGCAGTGTGTTTGTATTGGCCTGAGCTGGGAGTAATGGACTCCTCAGCTCCACACTTTTGTTTTGTGTTGGCCTGTGCTGTAAGCTGTAGCTGCTCTGTGGTATGTCTCCATTGGCTTTTCTCTCTCAAGAAGTTGACTCAGACTTCACTCCGCTTGTTTTTCCATCCCTCTGGCCCTCCATACTTGGCAGGGGGCTTACCATCTATGACCATTCCTCAGGCAAGCTGTAGTAAAGTGCCGGCAACTGACATCTGCACAGCTCTCTCTAAATTCTCTCTCTCTCTCTCTTGCTCTTTCTCTCTCTTTTTCTATCCCCCTCTCTCTTTTCTCTGCTGTGCTTGCTCTGTGATGCAAGTTGAAGCAGTGTATGAGCAGTCGGTGTGTAGTGTGTGTGAGGGTTGTGTGTTTGCGGTGAGTTTGAGGGGTGTGCATGCAGTGTGTAAGTGGTGTGTTTGAGGGGTGTGCTTGAGGGATTTGCAGTGTGTTAGTGGTCCACAGCAGGCAGTGTGTGTGCAGTCTTGTGCAGTGTGTGTGGTCAGTGTGGAGTGTGTGCGGTCAGTGTGTTTGAGTGGTGTGTTTGTAGTGTGTGTGCGGTTGGTGTGCTGTGTGTATGCGGTCGGTGTGTGTTTGCAGTGTGTGTGCGGCTGGTGTGTTTGCAGTGTGTGTGCGGTCGGTGTGTGTGCGGTTGGTATGTTTGAGGGGTATGTTTGCAGTGTGTGTGCGGTCGGTGTGTGTTTGCAGTGTGTGTGGTTGGTGTGTTTGAGGGGTGCGTTTGCAGTAGAGATGTTCCGATACCATTTTTCCCCTCCCGATACCGATTCCGATACTTGGGCTCAGGGTATCGGCCGAT
>JBBPDH010000136.1:16074628-16098447 GCA_037974565.1 Clupeocharax schoutedeni
ATTTGCAGTGTTAAGCAAAGCTAGCGGGCATAACTAGGTTATGTTTAGGAAAATGGTATCGGATCGGTACGTGGACTGAAAAACTCGCCGATACCGATGCCAGATTTTTTGGTGGTATCGGCAGCATTTCCGATACTAGTATCGGTATCGGAACAATACTAGTTTGCAGTGTGTGTGCGGTTGGTGTGCGGTGTGTTTGAGGGGTGTGTTTGCAGTGTGTGCGCGGTTGGTGTGTTTGAGGGGTGTGTTTGCAGTGTGTGTGCGGTTGGTGTGTTTGAGGGGTGTGTGTGCAGTGTGTGTGCGGTTGGTGTGCAGTCTGTTTGAGGGGTGTGTTTGCAGTGTGTGTGCGGTTGGTGTGTTTGCAGTGTGTGTGCGGTTGGTGTGTTTGAGGGGTGTGTTTCCAGTGTGTGTGCGGTTGGTGTGCAGTGTGTTTGAGGGGTATGTTTGCAGTGTGTGTGCGGTCGGTGTGTTTGCAGTGTGTGTGAGGTCGGTGTGTCGGGCTGCAGCGGGTCTTCGTGAGCTGCTGTTCTCCATGCACTGACCAGTTGGTGTGCTGGGATGTTGCCCGCCGGCATGAGGAGGCATCGGGCGCCAGGCCACCTGCTGTAGGCACCACTCGCCCCCCTGGTGCCAGGCTCAGCGGATGGCACAGCCTGGCACAGTGCAGAGGAGCTGGCTGCCTCCTCGGCGTAGTCCGACTGGCCTGGTAAACGGCGTGCCAGCACACTGCCCCTGGCACTGAATACTAAACATCCACAGGCCTGATGGTTTTTAACTGTTTCACTCTTCGCCTTCACATTCCAATACATGTATTAACAGAATTCATGAAAATTAATGAAGCTGAAAACTTCAAAAGACTGTACCATTAAAATAAAGAGTCTGACATGCCATGTAAACACATTTCCGAAAGTCTCCCCAGTTCTTACAGTCCATGGACGCTTGTTTTTGAATTTGTTGTGGTTGTGATATCCCAGTTTAACACAGACCAGTCTTTCAGCCTACAGCAGTTTATCTCTCCCAGTTACATTAAATTGTTGTTATTGCACACAGTCTGTTGTAACATAGTTACTGTTAGCTGTTTTGGGGACGTTAAACCACTCAGTCTTTCAGGGGATAAATAATCAAATGCCAAAGAAGGTAGTATAAGCTCTCTTTAATTGAACAGATGTGAATGAGCCATTCTGTCTTTATTTCAGTGAGCTATTTCAGTCAATATGCAACATTATATAACATTTATCACGGCGCAAAAGTGGGTGTTGTTCTGGGGTATAATCTTTGACCGATGCTTCATTATGGGACTGGCGTATGCCAGTGTATTTACTACACTGAAGCGGAGGTCGATCAACACCTCGTATTTCTCCGTCTGTGTAAAACAGAGGGCAGTTCCGTTGCAAGAGCAGTGTTTGGAGTGCTCATCTGAGCTGTGCTTATGAGGCTTGTTCACACCTCTGTGCTTTATGAGTGCTGACAGCCTGCGTATGAGGAAACTCACTGTTATGTTGCACACACAACCATTCAGTTGCAAACTGTAGCCCGCCAGTCACTGACTTGGGGGGAGGTATACAACACACCTGGGCCTGGGAAAGAGTACTTGCTGAGAGATATAGGCAGCTGCTTAACAGGAGAATAAATCTCATAACCATTGTTTCTGTTGGCCAGTGGGATTGGCAGCCTGGACTTTATACCTCTTCAAGACTGGCGAGTCGAACTGTAGATAATAGATTTATGGATGGAGAAGTTGCATACGAGTGTCAGAGGAGGACATTTGAGGAATTGCAAAGAAATAGTGAGACCCTGAGAACTGAAGTGAGGAAAGATGAGGATAAATTCATGTGTGTGTGTGTGTGTGTGTGTGTGAGGAAGACGGAGAGTCTGTGGCCGGTTGCCATATGCCTGGGAAGACACTGTGAGTCGGCCACAGCTGTTGCTGAGATGTCACGTGATGCTGTTGGTCTTATCCCAGGGTTTTCTATCATGTTCTCTCTAATCTCACCCAGAATAGAGGGAGCTTTAATGAATTTGCTTTAATGCACATTCATATACGAGGATTATTCTCATAGTCATATGAACGCTCATCATCTATAGGGCTGTTAATATTGATTATCTTAGTAGTCAGATAATCTATCTGTATTTTTCAAACGTCTCAAAGATCCAACTAGCAAATCCTTTTCATTAACATTCTACTACTTTTAAGCATTTTACATTTACTGAAATGTGATTGCAGACCTGTCAAAATTACACTATTTTATTTGATGAATCATTCCCATGCTAAGAATTGTGATTAGCCTGAATTTTTGATCATTGTTGAGTTTCACCAGATATTTTGGGAAAAAATGAACATATCTGAGAAACTCTGTAGGTGACTATCAGAATAAAGTGACCTCGTGATAATTTGTCTTTTCTCCGATAACACTTTCATTTCATTTTAAACTCAGTTTAATGCATTACGCTTAAAGAAAATGTAAAGGTGGACCCATATTCACCTCTTTTAATTGAAATTCCTGCCGAGATATACAACTTGAACAGTCGCGGGACAAAAGTATTGGGACACCGCAGCAAGGTGAACGTTTTTCTGGAAATAACCCCTGATATTCTGGGGCTAAAAATACAAACGAGGGCTCGTTGGAAAGGTCTCCTGGAGATCAATCGAACTTTGGATTTTGAAGTGTCTGAGTGGTTGGGGTCTCAACCCTGTAGAATTCAAAATAAAGTGCTTCCAGACCGGCTACAGCCTGCCTTCATTTTTTATTTATTTTTTTTTGCTTTTTTCATCCCACAAAAAAGCAAAATATAAATAAAGGTGGAGGATATTTGCTGTTTCCCCATTATTGTGGGGATTTCTGCATATTGTGTGGAGTTCGGAAAAAATCCATGTGAGACTGAATCCGTAACTGCTGATCCGCATAAAAGTGAGGGGTTACTGTTGTCCCATATAGTCCCAAAGCATGATATAGCTGAGCTGGAGCAATGCGATCTGAATGCTTAGTCACTTGTGCCTCACTTTTTCTATGCTTACAGGACACTTAAGGCCTTCGCTGATGAAATGAATTTTAGTTTAGGCTATAGTTTATATGGCAAAGCTATTATCAGTGTTTTTAAATTTTAAATCAAGGTATTGAGCAGATCATGACAGCCCTTGTCATCTTGAGGCAAACATAAGCTGGAAGAGATTTCAGAGGTTTAAGCTCCAGCAAGCTCTGTTCATTTATTCCGCATTTGTGTGGAGGTGAAGAAATTATTGCTGAAGCGTTTCACAAGAGACAGACATGAGACGGTCCAAACAGCCCCTCTTTGATGCGATAGCAATTATGCCTCGGCACAAGCCAGTTAAATTGAGAACTAAATCAACATGGGGCTAATAAATGAAACTAAAGTGCATGAAATTTAAAAGTTTTCCAATTAGGGATGACTTAAGCTGTTTGGAGTCTGGCTGGAATGAGATAAATGCAGTGGCCAGTGAGCGCTAATGAGGACGTGCACACCCACGGCAGCTGCTGCAGCTTGTATACAGATAGTCACGGCCATTGTGGCCACTTTTAATAACCCCCCTTCAGTTTATCTGGCAGAATTATTATTAGCCCCCTGTTTGTTGGAGGACTTATCTCTGTCTTCTCTGGGTGGAATTATGTGTTGCTTCGCTCTGTGCTTGACATGAGTGTGCGTGTGTATGATTGCTTACATGTATGTGCTTATATAGACTGTGCCTTAATGAGTGGTACATCATTAAAGCAGTGTCATCACTTTCAGAGACTCTATTCTATTCCGATCGGAGGGTTAAAGGCAACTGCGAACGACGTAAAGTAGCTGAAGTGGGAGTTTGCATGAGATAACTCGACAACTCATCTACCTTTTTAGGCTATTTCTGCTTCTCAGTAGATTATTTTCTAATATAGGTGTTATTTGTTAGTCTAATTCCATCAATGACTGCATATAATATTATGATCCACAAGCTAAAATAAACATTATCATACTTGCCATTCAAATTTCATACCTCACCACAAATCCAACTCCAGACAAAGCCAAAATCCCAGCAGTTTTTAAAAAGAAACCAGAGAATACGGGTGAACGCTTGCCCCTGTAAAAATCCATGTTAACCTTTCAATACAGTACTGCAATTTTCTCTCATTGCGCAGCTTATTTGTGAAGCCTCCTCTTATTGCGTCTGCTGCAGCGAGAGAGTCTCTTAAAGTACTTAAAGAGAGTCTCTTAAAGGTTTGATTAGAAACGTTGGTAATAAGTTACTAAGAAGAAAACAATCACCTTCCTAAATACACAATTGCACTTAACGATAGAGAGGTTGATGAGGATTGTAACTTAGCTCAAAATGTAATTCGGGTTTAAACACCACTCCTGCAGCTATCATCAGTTTCACTTTGCTATTAAGCTCAATGAAAATCTTAAGACATTTCTGGGAGATTAACTTTGCAGAGGCCTTTAGTCTTTTGGGTAGACTCTGACAGCTAGTAACCATTTGCCTTGCTGTTATAATACTGCACTATAATTCTGCCTGTAATGGTAAGCTGACCTGAACCTTTTTAACAGGCATGAGACCATTTGCTCATGCTGTTTTAGCCACATTATCAGAGATGTGAGTAGTCCAATTTGAACTTCCTAACTTTCTTTTCAGCTACAAAACAGTTTGAAAAGCTTTGAAAATCCATACAGTTGCCAGAATTTTTTTTTTCTAAATGGAAAGCCACAGTGGTCTTTGCATAGACAGTTTGGCATATGCCACACACCTGCACATTTAAAAGCATTTTTTTGGAACACATTAGGTGCACTTAAGGCCCCCATGCACCCCCATCTGTGTTTGACAGCTTCTGACTACATTCTGGTTTGAATGTTTTTGGGTAAAAGTGATGGCTGACCACTGATGTTTGTCGTCGTAAGAAAAGAGAAAAAGGGATGGCTAATTAGCCAGCTTGCCTATTTAGGCAAAATAATCTAATTCTAGCTTACAGTGACATAGTGACAGACATACATTGTTACAATGGCAATGATGTGTTTGGCAGTTAACCATTATACAAAACATCATAGATGTGACAGTCATATTGTATGGTCTAGCTATAGTTCAGCTGTGAAGAAACTAGAAACTACTTTAATATTTAATATTATCGCTAATAAAAGCCTCTGCAGGACTACAGTTCACAATGTCTAAAGGGTTTTTTTTGTCATACAACAGTTTTATCATTAGAGTCATTTGGTTATGACTCACATTCATTCACTTTGCTTTAATAGATCCCTTCAGTCTGTCCATATTTGGAGTGATTTTATATGTTTTTTCTTTTTTTCGTGCCATTGTAGGACATCATCCTGGTCATTTTGGCTGTGCTGGTCTTTCTCCTGGGTGTATATGCTTTCTTCTACCTCAACCTGAGCACAGAGCTGAACCTGGACAATGATGTGGACTAAACACCTGCCGTTCAGGACACTGTGGAGGACTCTGAGAGGATGGCAGCATGGCTATAGTCGAAATCCCGCATTGATAAAGGGCTAGTGCTGAACACGATTCTCTCCAAAACCTGAACCTCTCAGTCCCCTTCATGACTGCTGCAACTAAAATAAGACTAAAAGAAGACAACAACAAATGAACCCTGGCCTGTTTAGTGGTCTGTTTGTCTAAGATGCTGGAAAAGCCTTTTCAAAAGATTATGTGTAAAGTGTTTTTGCAGGGTTTTTTTTTTCATTGTAATATTTTCCAGTGTCCTTTGAGGCTAAATGTTATGTAAACTCCTTGTTTCACAACCTAGATTGGCATGTGTGACTCAGTTTTAGGAGCAGACTAAGACCGAATTTACCTTTTAAAGGAATGCTTCGGCAAAAAATCAGTTTTCCACTTACCTCGGATGTAGTCGATCAGCCAAGACATGCCTGGAGTCCACATCTTACATCTTTGGTTTAGAACTAGAGCTGCCAGGCTTTTCTGGAAATACATTCCCAACATTTCTATTTAACTCACAGTCAGTCATACTATGTCCTAAACCACATGCACAAGTTTTTTCCGTTACTATTTGCCAAGATAGTTGAGAAAAGTCTGGGGTGTGTATTTGCAGAGATACTATTAACTTCCACTGGTTGGTAGCAACATTAGGTTTGTGATTACACTACATTTGAGGTAAATGTGAAGAAATGTGAGCAAATTTTGATATTTTGTCAAGTATAAAAGTGATGATTCTTTATGGTCAGTATGGAGGTGCACATGACTCTAGTTAAGGCTCATTAATATGGCATTCCAGTGCTTGGTGTGAATTATGGAAATCTAACATTGTGTTCTTTTTATTATTGTGTTTTTGCAAGGCATGCATAATACATTCTTCTTCTCCTCAAAATGTCTTCCCATAGATCTCTGGATCGCAGCTCGGGAGCTTAAAGACAAAAAGCCAACTGCTGATTGTGTGTGTGTGTGTGTGTGTGTGTGTGCGCTCTTTGTCTGTCACACACTTTTGTCAGCACATCTTATTAGCATCTTAAATACTGTCAGCCTCTATGAACGAGTAGCAATAAAAGACATCTAACTTTGTCATAAAGACCTTGACGCGCTGTCTACTAATGTGTGTGTGTGTGTGTGTGTGTGTGTGTGTGTGAGTGAGAGGGACTTGTGTGCGTGCGAGGAGTTTGAACAAGATGAAAAATGTGGCCCTCCATTACTTACTGACCTGTAGTGTTTCCCTTATATGTATTACGCAGAGTGAGGGAAGAAAGTGTAAAGGCTGATGACATTCAAGATTAATTTCCACTTCTTTCTGTGTTGTATATTGGAACTCGTGCAAACATTGAGAACTGACTCATTTCATTCCAGAGAGTGGGAGCTGGTTTATTATTCTCTGCATGAAGTGCACGTCTCTGCTCAGGATTAGTGCCTCGCTGCTCAGTGCTTGTTTTCCTGGGAAGAATTTCTGTTATTATTAATTGAAGGATTGATGCTCAATTGAACAAAACATTTTTGTATTCAAAGCATTCCTGATTTGAAGGGAAAGTCTTCTTTTGTGACACAACTGTGTTCAATCAAAATAAAAGATTGTATACTGATTGACTGTAAAGCTCTATCGTGGGTTCGATTCTCAATACTGCTAAGCGTCTCTGCGGTTCCCCTGAACAAGGTACCCCACGCACTGCTCCCCGGGCGCTGTGTTCCTGACTGCCTCCTGCTATTCTTGGTGAATGGGTTAAAAGCAGAGGAAGAATTTCATGCTGTTCACACTGTGTGCTGTTGTGTGTTCATGTATGACTTTAATAAGAAATACAACTGATTTTGTTACTGATAAGAGTGTGCCGTAAATCTGTGTAGTAACCAGGTTTAGCTAATAATTGTGATCAACAATTTTTTGTCTTTTTTTTTTTGTTTCTACTTTAGCCTTTTGTAGCAACATGTGACAATTAGGGCTTGGCCTTCAGTTTGGACCAGAAATGTCAACAAAAAGAGAAGCTCACCTCTACCAAACCTCAAAGGCTGGTTTCTGCTAACACGGCATGGGAACATAAGAACAAATTTTATTTTGTATGTTGTACTTCTACAAAGCTACCTTTAGTAAAGGGTCCTGGCATACAGCTGTTTACCATCTGACAGAAACCCAGTGGTTAGACTTGAGCTCATATTCGCAGTCAGTGACATATCCAGAACAAGCAGAAGGCCTAGAATGACATTTTCCCTTAATAACATGATACAGCCAATCAAATTGTGTCAGGCTGATTAACCGTCACTTCCTAAGTACGTTGGTGGTTAAGCGGACACATTCAGACTTCAATCCAGCATTTGAAGACCAAACGTATAAGAAGTAGTGTTAATATACTTGCTGAGTTTTAATACAAATATACAAATATAAACACTTGGCCGAAAACATTGAAAGAAATTATTATACCAAGCATTGCAATTGTATAAATTAATATTCATAGTTCAAAGAATAAATCTGTAACAAAACTATGAAAATATTTATTTAGCATTCAAACAATGCACAATATACAATAAAAAATTTAAATATGAAATAAAAGATTAAGCAAGATAGCTGAAATACTACAGAATTAAATATCTTCTCTCATAAAACAAGTGAATTCACGTGCATTTTAATATTCTGAACAAAGTGCATGAACACAGTGCATTCAGAAGAGGTGCTTTAAAATCTGTTGGAAGGTATAACAACATTCTCTTTAGGCCTTTGGCAAAATAGTGTATTAAAACAAAGACTGGTTAAGCCCATATATTAACTATAATCACTGGAAAACTTGCATTTTCAAAAATGTCTGCCACAGACGAGTGGGTGTGCTCGAAGGGTCTTGCCTCTTCTGGCCATTTTGATTTTATATGCTAATTAATCCCAACATTGAGAAAGTCTTTGGGGATGCACCCCTTTAGAAATGTCAACATCGCTTGTGTTACAAACAGCTTTCCGCGTGTCCTCATATCAAAATGCGCCCACACAGCAGACATGTTTACACTAACCCAATCTGGCGCGTGCAGGTCGCGGTTGTTGATTGCATCATCACTGTTTCGGTCACATTAAAAAAAAAATTGGTGGCCGAATATTCAGTGCATCCCTAACAAAAATTATTACTGAATAAAACTGAACTAAAGATTAGTTTTAGTTTTGTTTCCTTAATTCATTAGGGAATTCTTCTCTGTTAGCTCCAGTGATAATTTAAACATAAATCAGGAACTAAGCCTATTTGTCCTATTTGACAAATAGTAATGATAATTAAAAAAATATCTGTCTTTTTTAGTTTACTGTCATGTTATCCTACCTTGAACTGTGTTTTATGTGTAGAGTCTCAGCTGCTGCCATGGCAGCTCTGGATATGAGAGACCACCTGTGTTAGCGTGGGCTGGGTGAAGGGCCTTCTGTGCTGGAAGGGCTTCGGTCGGCTTCGGTCATTAGGCCTTTGGCAGCTGAAGTGCAGTAGCCTGGCCTGTTCATGCCCACAGCCACTGATGTCAGCTCCAGCCAGCAGGGCCTTGTTAGTTCATGAACCCGGCGCTACCGCTGGGAGTGATTCAAATTCACACCTCACCACGCTCATTAGGAGCAACAGGTGGCCAATAGTGGGAAAACAGTAGGATCCGAACTTATCAGAAGAAAGCGGTGCACCATTTCTAATCATCGCTATAGCTGCTACAGCCAGCGCACGCATTTATGAATTTGCTGCCATTGTCTGAGTGTCGTTGGAGCTACGTTCACAATGGCGTTGAGGTCGTTCCTTGAATATTAATGTGGTAATGACTTGTTGAATGCATCTATGGAAAAGGATTTGGCCGAGCTGGGCAAGTGACCAGTTTGTGTGCCAAGAAGACCAAGAAGACCCTTTTTACCTAACGTTAACCTAACTGTAATTATAATCTGCAAGACATTTGAGGATTCGATGACTGATCATCGCTATTTACCTTTTCAGTTCACTCAATTTTTAAAACTGTGTTCAATCGAGAAGCAAACTCATGCAGAGAAACGTAATTCTTGACATTTTCTTTACAAGGAAAGTGGGCCGATAGTGATGTTCCAATACAGTACCAATATAGCCCTTTTACTAACTATCTAAATCAGAGACTTACGTTAGATTTATATGGATGTGTGGGCATAGTACAGAACAGTTCATCTAATAATTTCTCTGATGTAGCATCCTAATCACCACTGATCTGTACAAATTTGTTGGTTTCTCTAGAATGGCCTATATCATATTACATCGAGTGGCTTTCCTTTACAGGATTTATCATTTATGCTTGCAACATGAAGCATTATAACTATATCTTTTCAGCACAGCCTCAGCCAGGGCCGGCGTCAGAATGGATCTTTCGGGCTGGAATCTATCTGACTATGGGGGACACTATCGATCGTGATTATATTGATATGAGCAACACTAGAGGGTGTAGGGGGTGTGTGGCGACTCGCTAGGGGGGGGCAATGCCTTCGAATGCCCCCTCTTGACACCGGCACTGACCTCAGCTAATGAAATATGTTACTCAATAAACACTCCTGTGCACTAAAATAACTAATATTACTCCAAAAATAGTATTGTTTTTGAACCCTTTAGCTGAGTTGATTAAAACATTCATATTCTATACCAACCTGACTTTATAGATATTGCATGTATTTTGGGTGATCATTGGGATTTAAGGAACTGACATGTGAAAAATCAAATTTCCACAATTCTTTCTCCTAATACTAGGCAGGAGAGGCCATTTGACATTGCATTTTGTCAGTTTTGCAATTCTAGAGAAACTCAGGGTAGCAAAATGTCTTGGGTGACTCACTGCAGGAAGTGCAGATTCACTGAACTCCTGCTGTTCGTAGTATGCGGCTCAACTTCACTCCATCAACTTCAGTTCATCTGCTCTGTTTTTCTGATGCCGCTGGATGCGCCCTGCACAGCTGACTTGGCCATTGATCTTTACTACCTTTAGTGCAGCGCTACAATCGATTTCGATGACCCTGCCTGCTATTAGATGCAGGCCGCCCGTGCAGTGCACTGTAATTAATGCAACTCACAAAAGGTTCAGTGACCTTGCCGGCTGTTCTGTACTGGAGATCTTGGCTAATTGGAAATGATCTATCGAATTTTATTCCCACGTTTTTTACACAGGAATTAATCAGGTGCTACCAATGCAGTGTTTAGCCTAACCTTAGCTGCACCGCTACAAGATGCGTAGCACAGTGCCGAAGCTTTTTGGTGACAAATGGACTAGTTGTGGCGGACTGCGATTGTCTCATTAGTCATGTGAAGTATGTCAGGCAGAGTAATTACTCCTCCTTGGGTCCACCTCCCTCTCCGTGTTGCTGATAGGCCTTCCCACACACATACAGGCCTACACCTCCCACAAAAACGCTCCAGTGTTTGTCTAGAGATGAATCATAATCATGCTCTAGCATCGATGCTAAATGAAAGAGATTTACAGTGTAGAGAGAGCACATAGCCTCCTCTCTTCTACTACAGGATTTAACTGATGGTGTCAGGGTTTACAATAAGTGCGCATTATCCACGGTAAAGAGGCCTAGTATTTTTGTGCAATGGTGCCTCACTGATAAACCTGTAATTGATGGTCTGAGATATATATATTCTAGCCTGAATAGTATTCTGCACCAACCATTAAACCAACTAAACTACCCATATCCGGAGTGATACATCATGCACGGCTTAGTATTCATCCAATACGTGCTTTTTGAGCGCATCGTCCAAACTTCAGCAATTATTAAAGTGGTCGTTCAGTGAAATACTTTTTTAAAGACAAAAAATGATTTTGTGCCAAATTATTGCTTCAAATCATGAACTTGGTCCAGGCTGTTGTCTATTGCCCCGAGCATTTTTAATCAATACATAACAGACATGTGAGGCGCTACCACACATGTAGTAAAGCATTCCTGGAGCTGTAGAGATTGCATTACATTTCTAAGCATGTGGTGGATTTGCTAACTTACAGTCTACTTAACAAGCTTGCTAGATCGAAAGAATAAATAATAATAAACAGAGATTTCAATGATTCAGCAAGCTTTTAACGAGTCACTTTTAATGGATGGGCTCAGTCCACAACATTAGATGGTTAGAAAATTTGTCCGCATGGTTGTTTCTTTCTCAGTCCGAATCGGAGTCTGAGATTAGTAATTTTTCTTTGAAGCGGGCTCAGACTTGTGGAATGTTCTACCATGTATCATTAATTCATGGGCCTTCAGTTCTGTACACTGGGTTGCTCAGTTAAGGAGCCTATGGGCAAAAGTACCGTTTGTTCTGTTTCCACTCTGACTTTGAACTCTCCATGGTACTCGCCCCAGTGTTGCGCTAGCAACTAGCTACTGCCACCTGGAGTTTTTCCTTTCTTTTCCACTCCCTTACCGCTTCCAAAACCTGGCTATGGTCGATATTCTTCCTTTGTCTTCGCTGTCTCAGCGGACCGAGTGGGTAAGTTAATACATCTCCCTCTCCTCTTCTGCTCGGTCAGTAGAAGGTGATTTGTGAGTTAAAGGAGAACACAGGGTACTGAACAGGCCAGATATGTTGGTTGTCTGACCAAAGATTGTTAAGCTTTCAATGCACGGTTTAGGCCATGGATTCTCTGCGTGTGTATGTGTGTGTATGTGTGTGTGTGTGTGTGTGTGTTCAGTATTCAGTGCAGAGTGCTGGCTGCATGCTCCAGTGAAGCGTGCTCTCTTCCTGTGTGTGTACGGGCACCTGCAGCATTGACTGGCAGGAGAGACGAAGCAAGGCTCAGTCTCAGGAGAGTCTAATTTACAGATTTCAATTTTATCCATCCATCTTTCTCTTCTCTCTTTCTCTCTCTCACTCTCTCCCTTTCACTCTCTCCCTCACACACATTCCCTCTCACCCTCTCTCTCTCTCTCTGTCTCTATATCTCCCTCTGTCTCCCTCTCTATCTATATCTCTCTCTTTCACACACATTCTCCCTCTCGCTCTCTCCTTCTCTCTCTGTCTGTCTCACTCTCTATCTATATCTGTCTTTCACACACATTCTCCCTCTCCTTCTCTCTCTGTCTGTCTCACTCTCTATCTATATCTGTCTTTCACACACATTCTCCCTCTCGCCCTCTCCTTCTCTCTCTGTCTGTCTCACTTTCTATCTATATCTCTCTTTCACACACATTCTCTCTCTCTCTTCTCTCTCTCTTTTTTCTCTCTCAATCTATCTCTCTCTCTAGTTTTCTCTCTTTCTCTTTTTGTCTCCCTTTCTCCCTTTCTCCATCTGCCTGTCTCTGTCACTCTCTCTCTGTTTCTCTTTTTGTCTCTCTCTCTCTCTCTCTCATACACACACATGCTCTTTCATTTCTCTCTTCAAATCTTTCCTTTCTAATTTTCTCGCTCTCTTATTCTTCCTTTTTTCTCTTTTTCTCTCTACTCATTCACTCTATCTCTCTGTCTCTGTCCTCCTCTCTCACCCTTTCTCTGTTTCTCTGTCATTCTCTCTCTTCTCTTCTCTCTTTCTCTCCAGCTTTTCTCTTTGTCTCGCTCACTTTCATCTTTTTCCTCCCTCTCTTTCCATCTGTTTCTCAGTCTCACTCTTTGCTTCTGCCTCATTCAGTTTCTTTTTTGCCGCCTTCACCCTTTCCTCCTCTCTCTCTTCTTTATGCTCTGTTTCTTCCATTTTTTGTTTTCTATCCACTGCTCTCTCATTTCTCTCTTTACATCTGCCTCTTTCTTTTCCCCTATTTCTCTCACTCTCTTATTTTCTCTGTTTCTTTTGTTGCTATTCTCTCTCTCTGTCTCTGTCTCTGTCTTTGTCTCTCTCTCTCTCTCTCTCTCTCCCTCTTTCTCTGTTTAGCTCTTCAGACATTCATCCATTCGTAGCTGATTTATTTCCGTGACAAAAATGAGAGCCTGACCCTCACAGCACAGCTTCAGCCTGTGTGCCAGTAACAGTAACACTGTGCAACCCTGTCATTAAAGGTATAAAACCCTGCTGCACAACTGGTGATTCATGCTGCACTGCCCACTCAAGTTGCATTTTTCCACTGTCTCACTTCATCACTCCCCTGTACTTTTTTTTTCATTCTAAAGCATTTTCTCAAGAACGGCACCATGTCCTGGCACGCAGAAAGCATTTGCATATCAAAGGAACCATGCATCATATACACAATTAACAATTATCATTAGAGCGTGTTTCAGCGGAATGATGCATATGAAGGCTCTTTACGTCCCCCGCGCACGAGATAAATGCGATCCATCACCTCGCGTGTCTGTAGAACCCAGGCTTCATGTGTGATCCTAATATTTCACATTCTCTTATTCAGGGCAGTTGAGCTTGTACATGCACTAAATGTCTAAAAGTTGGTAAACATTTGTAAATCCAACATTTATTTTAAAAAGAGGGGCTTTAACAGAGACTTTGTGCTCTTTGCTGCAGTAATAGAATCGTCTCTTCTGGGAAGGAGGACATGACACAATAGATGTAGGACCATTCAGCCCCAAGAGCACCAGTGAGGTGAGGTAATGATGGTGGGTGATTAGTTCTGGATCACAAATACCACTTTGACTCATCCCAAAGGTATTGGGTGGTACTCCATTGCTGCTCCACGGCCCAGGGCTGGGGGATTTTATAGCCATCTAGCTGATGCTTGGCATTGGGCATGGTGACCTTAGGTGCATGTGTGGCTGGTCTAGAATTTCCAGTCAGCAATGCATTTCTAAGGAAATGATACAAAGCTGTGTGTGTGCAGTTGAACAGGTATGGGTGCACCTTAAAATAGCCGAGTTCTCCCATAAGAGTGTTAGTACATGCACTGTCATCTCATTTTCTCATGCATCATTTGTAAATGACTGTTGCCCTTTATTTTAATGATGAATAGACCAATATATTGTCAAAAATACTTAGAAATTAAATTTAGCTTTTACTTATTATTCTAAATCAAGACTTTGCCACTTTGGAAATATTTTGGAAATATCTGTCGTTAGATAGGACATTAACCTCAAGCACCACAACACAAATAAGTAAAGGAAAAACATATAAAAATGAATGTGAATTCTAGCTGTCTAGTCATTTGTAACAGAGCATGTGAACTAAATTGGTCAGTTATTTGTAATAGAGCAAGTGAACTAAATTTATTTCCAAAACTGCAGAGATAAGAAAACCTTTGTTAAGGTTACAACACCCACTTTAGCCCCTTGTGCCCCCTGGGCACGCATAGCATTCAGTATACAACAATTCAAGGGACAAAAAATGAAACTGAAACTGATATTGGATTTGCAGTCATTCCATACACGCATTACGGCCATTCAGAGGGAACAAACCACCAAGGTTGTTATAGAATATTAAAACTTGGCTCAGTATCTGGAATAAAAATGTGGAATGAGTGCGCTGTGCTTGAATATGTGAATGCATTAGCAGGATTGTGTGTGTGTGTGTGTGTGTGTGGATTAGAACACCTCTGTGCTTTGTGAGGTGTGTGGTAATACCTGACTTAAAGGATTTCGCGCTCTATAACAGACTTTGATTGCCTCCTTAATCCCTGATGTATTTTTAATGGTGGGAGGTGAAATGGAGATGGAATGCTCCAGAGGAAGGACACACAGCGATCTATGATGATTAATAGAAATGGAATAGAAACTTTCTACAAGTTTGTTTAAAGGCAGACCGTTTTCACTTCTGCTGCAATCACCCATGAATGCAAAACGGGATGTAAACAGGGTTGGATAAACACTGAAGAGTTCACACTCCTTAAAGGCTTGATTAGAGGCTGTGCTCTGTGCTTTGTGCTCGACTGAATATTGCAGGTGTTCAACAGGTGAGCCATGACACCGGGCCTGCTCCATTTACATTCTCTCTCTCTCTCTCTCTCCCTGTCTGTCCCTATCTCTCTCTCCCTTGCTCCGTCTGTCCCTATCTCTCTCTCTCTTTCTCTCTTTCCTTCTCTCTCCCTCTCTGTCCCTATCTCTGTCTTCCTCTTTCCCTGTCTGTCCCTCTCTCTCTCTCTCTCTCCCTCTCTGTCCCTCTCTCTCTCCCTGTCTGTCCCTATCTCTCTCTCCCTCTCTCCCTGTCTGTCCTTATCTCTCTCTCTCTCTCTCTCTCTCTCTCTCTCTCTCTCTCTTTCTCCCTCTCACTCTCTCTCTCTCTCTCTATTTCTCCCTCTCTCCCTGTCTGTCCCTATCTCTCTTCCAATGTGTTCTTTCATTAAACTAATATATTCATTGAAGGTGGTATAAAATGTTGTCTGAGACAGCCTGTGGCCTTGATGTGCCTAAATTCAGACGGTCTGACCTGGATACTTCCTCAGCCCAGATACACATCATTTATATTCCTGTCTCAGCTTGTTCACACGGCTCGGAAAAACAACAGGCTGGAGCTGATTAGCCCTTCAATTGGAAAAGTATCATTTTGTAGTCTCTTCAGACACGCATCTTAAAAATGCATGCATGTATCAACAATGTGTTAGTAATGCATTCATAATTCGTTTTTTTTCTTTTAAAACCATTAATATATTTCCTATAAAGACCCTTTTCATCATTCTTAGCAGCGCAGACTAAAGCCCGAGCCGGCTTTTACGCTGTATGTTACCACACTCTTAGCAAAAAGGGGTTTATGAAGTACTAAGGACCCTTTGAAATGTTGTATAAACCCTGTTAAAGTGTTCATATGCATAGGTTTTTCCATAGAGAAGAGAAGAGACAGTCCTTTGGACATTTTTGATCTGTTTCTAAGACTATGTTAGAATTCCAATGAGACAAATCAAACCGAATATGAAGAATTCTTATGCAACCATTATAGCGCCAGGGCTATGGAGGGCAAAACACACTCAAACTGAGGATTAAAAAAACAACAACAATCATTTCATGCAGGAAAGTATGGCTAAACTACATAAACATAGGGTTAGTCTCGGACTGTAGTCATACAAGTTAAGCCAGCTGACATTCCCAGTCGATTCAGTTCCTGTGTTTGTTTGTCACAAAAAAAACTCAAAAAGCAGTGGCCCTCACCGGCCACTGGCCGAACCGTGACAGCACATGTCTCAGGGGTTTTTTAATTTTCTTTTAGTTTCAGTTTAGCCTACAGCCCAAGAATGCTGTTGCAGCGCGTGACCATAATAGACCAGGCAGGCGAAGACACACACATTCATTACAGATTCATTCAAATTCAGCTGGTTTTGTGTGGCCATTTATTTCCAGAGGCAGTCTGGAGCCGGAGTCATGAATGATTTATTTAGTTATAGATTTATTAACAACAAATATTTGTTTTAATGACCTACAAAATGCAGAATAAGATCAGAATAATAACTTAAGAACAGGAATCTAATTTTTACATACCCACTCGAAAATGTACATATCCATTTGTAAATTGCTGATTATACATTTTCATACATATGTCAATCCCGGAGATGATCAAACTGTACATTTTGTTCATATCCATTGCATATTTATGATCACTGTAATTCCTGATTATAGTTACAACAAACTGTATATTACGTTCATATATCCATACGGTATTTAAACTTCATATATTCATACTGTTCATATATTCATACTGTTAATACTGTATATTATCTTCATACTACTGTACATCCATCTGTAAATATCTGTAAACTGAATACACTTTCTTCTTGTACATACACTCATAACTTATAACTCATATCTTATACCTTTATCCTGCACTTGCTGCTTATTGCTCTTCTGGTTCGACCTAAACTGCATTTCGTTGCCTTGTACTCGTACATGTGTCATGACAATAAAGTTGAATCTAATCTAATCTAAATGTTTAATTTGGGAGATACAGTATATCCACGCAAATCAGATTCTGGATACAATGTTTAGACCGAAAAGTCACTGCGGAATTCAGAAAGGATGTAAGAATTTAAAGCGGACTCGACTTTTTCACCTCACTGTGCAGAAAGTCAATGCAATTCAAGAATCCCAGCCTCAGTATCTGTTAGGAGCGTGGTGTGTTGGGACTGAGCCGAAAATAAAATGAAACATGGCCAGTCGGACTCGTTCCCTGCGCTTTACCTCCTACATTTACATTTACAGCATTTAGCAGATGCTTTTTTCCCAAAGTGACTTCCATTCCCTAACTACAGGGGGCAGTCTCCCTGGAGCAAATTGGGGTTAAGGGTCTTGCTCAGGAACCCAGTGGTGGTGCTGAAGGTAGAATTCAAATCCATTTCCTCTTGGTTCAAAGGCATGTATCCTACCCACTAGTCCACCCCTCCAAATCCCCCCAAACCACATCCAAAACCCACCCAACCCCACACACTCCCAAACCTCAGGAGAGAAGTGGTCAGAACACATTTGGTGTTAAGGAAGTTTGTTTTCATCTGGATGCATTTTCCCAATCTTATCCTCTCTTTTTGTTGCTAAGAAACCTGTGAAGATTACATCACTTCTCTTTCCACTAGAAACTACATCCAAATGCAGCACAGAATGGCAGTGTATTGATATGTTATTCTCAACTATGGGATGGTAAAAATAGCAACAGGTGATGATAGCACCATTAGCTCAACTCTCGAGTGCAATTTACGTCATCCACCCAGATGTGCAATGGTATGAGGACAATGTCAACCTTATCCTCATAGCTTCAGTTCTAAGCTAAGAAAGCACTTGGACTCCAAACATGTCTTGTACAACTCACTGCATATGGGGTGAGAGAAAAAATCATGTGAATTAGATTTTTGAACCATTCCTTTCACTGGAACTAGGCAGTCAGGAAACTCCAAGCAATTTGTCAGCATGGTGATCTGACATCCATCTGCATCCATTCATCATTCTAGTATTGCTTTTTACACACAAAATGCATTTCATGTGATATGATTCCTTCTTCACAGTGCACATAAAATATCTGCATGTTTTTGAGCTTCATCCACTGAACTATGCCTATGAGACTATAAGAAGTGGTATTTTTGTCCTGTAAACAATACAATTATTGCGTTTAAATGGTATTTTGACTGAAATGTGTCAGTTCATGTTTCATTATCAAGAAACCTGCATTTGTGCTGTGTTGTGTCATCTTTTTGAAAAATGTCTCAGTCCTGGTTGTGCCCTTCTCTTTAACTCGCCACTTGCCGTTTTGTGCCTTCTGTCACACCCTGCCTTTGTTCAGTTGTGACACATGCTTTCTGTGTTCATACTGAGTACCCTGTTTACCCTTGTGTACAGAAAGTAAATTTGTCATACATGAAAACACCACAGCACACAGTGTGAGCAGCACAAAACTGTTCTCTGCATTTAACCCATTCACCAAGTGAAGCAGTGGGCATCCCTATCATCGCTGCACATTGTCCCAGAGATGTGTGAATAGTTTTCACAACAGGAGGTACTTACCTCTCTCATTTCACTCATTGCTCGCTAGCAGCTCAATGCAGAGTCTCAACACTTCAATCACAGAAAGCCAACAGTGTCCTCATAACACATCTACAGAGTAAAATCATGTATGTCACCATATCAATTAAAAAACTGAAATGCTGATTTCATATTTTGACAAAAAGTTGTGTGTTACAGTTTCTCATTAGGATCAATGGAAATTTTGACACCCTGTATAGCTTTTCTTAACAGCAGCAGAACGTGCATTTTATGTGTGAAGTTTAAATGATTCTATATTACTGTGTATGTGTTACTGCGTAGATTCAGCTAGTCTGACTTCCTTTTCTTTGTATTTTTTTCCATTCAGCTAGACTTCCAGAGTCCCAGATGTGTACCGTTTGTGCATGCAATGTCTATTTGGTATGCACATTAATGCCCAAAGGGGCAGAAATTGGGCACCTACTATCCAGTATAGGTCCCAAAGCCTCTTTTCAGCTAATTATCACTAGCTAACAACATTTAGTTTCCTAAAAGCTCACACTCTAGGAAACCTGCTGCCCATGTGAACAGTTGGGTGCCATCAACTGGTGGAAATGCTGCAGAGTTTCTGCATTAAGGTTGAAGCATGACCTAGCGAGGCTCGGACACAGACACGGAGACAAGCTACAGTTGTTCACCACCTGGGTTGCTGAGTGGTGTGCCTTTATTTATATATATATATAAAAAAAGGACGCCTTGGCCCAGCACCACAGGTGATTAGCTGTAGCTGCCATTGCTGCCTGTGTAGTTTATGTTTTAGTGAATTTGTAATTTGTACAATACATACATTTATAAACATAGGCAATATATCTGCCAGTCTCAGGTTAAAAACTTGTATCTCCAAAATTATCATTACATTCCTTAATGGAAATTATTAAAAACAAGATTTTCAGGTCATTTTGTTCCATTCTACACCATTACAAAGACAAAAAGTTTTTTTTTTTGTTTTTTTTTTTAATTTTGTGGAAAATAGTCAATGATATGTACAAATTCTCTTGAGGCAGAATGCAATAACATCCCACCACCAGCATCTAGTAAAGCCTTTCCAGTAGAATAGAAGCAGTTATAGTAGTAAAGGTCGAGACAAACATTCCTATTAATTGCCTTCATTTCAGAAAAAATACTGGATGAACAGGTATCTTCACAATATTGGACATATAGTGCACAAACAAAAATGTAAAAATCAAATGCAAACTGGTACACAGGCACAAATATATCTGTAACATTAATGAATGAAAAACATACACCCACCCCCCTCCCCTTTTTTTTCCCTTTTTTTAAGCCAATAAGTAGTGGGAAAATGTTGTACCTCGTACCAGCTTGCTTAGAAAGTAACTGTCAACATGTCAACAAGTCAAAGATATAACAAGAAATAAAACGTTTTCCGGCCCAGGATTCTGCAACATTTTATTTTCTTATTTATCTAATGCACATTTCAGTGCACATCTGCAGGTGGTAGAACTCCACTAATTGGAAACATCAGACTATAGGTTTTGTGCATCTGTAGCTCGTTCATAACTTTTACTACATTTCCTTTTGAATTTGTCTTTCATGCTTTCTATAATAGTCCAATGCCTTTGGTAATAATTACATATTTTGCCTGCAGAAGCCTTCACAGTAACCTAAGTGCCGTCGTCTCTTCTTTGAAAACTATCCTGCTAACCTATTTGGCACTCTGCACTGAACTTCAACATGAAAAGTACACTGAATAATGATATCCACATTTCTTAGTTAGCCATTGAGTGCGCCCCACAGCGTGCCTGTAGTGCTTTAGATGATTTACAGATACGTTGAATCCCTGCTGTATTATCTCTATTTTTTATGGCTTTGGCTGTCCCTGTCAGGCTATTGTACAGTAAATGTTCAATTACGAGCAACTTTAGAGTCTACAGTCTTATCTCCAGCCCTCCAGTTGGGGAGCGATAGACACAGTTCTCCAGGATAAAGACTTTTGCACGCACCATTGGGGATAAAAAAAGAGATAAGAGTTTAGCAGGAAGAGATGTCCTGAGGTTAGGGACAACTATTTCCCTTCTGTGCTTAGGAGAGAAACAGTGGTTGGAGAATATTCCCCAAAAACTATGCAAATATGTAAAGGGCATGAAATAAAGATCAAAAAGGAGGAGAGCTTAGCTGTGGTGTGCAGGAATGTGAGTTAACAAAAGGGTTTTTTTTTTTTACTCTCTTGGTTTTTTTCCATTTTGACCATGAAGCAAGCAACCTCTTAAGAATTTCTCTAATGAATAAAGCAAATGCTTTCTACTAAGAGTACAAAGCCCATTCTCCACAATCCACTCACGGTAAGAATCTGCAAAGCCAAAGAATCCCCAAACCTTGCAGTTGAAAAGGAACAAAATCATAAGGCTACCAACTTCAATAAAATAACCCACACAATCCAGCAAGCGTTGTTAAGCATAGAAGTGGCAGTAGTTCTGGCAGTAGGAGTTTTAGTAATTAGTGTAATAGTAGTGTTAGTAGGAATTAAAGTAGTATAAGTAAGTGACCTTAATAGAGTGTGTAGATGTGTTTTTCTAGCATATAGCATGAAGATAGCAGTGTTCATATTTTGAGGACTCTTATGAGAAGAATGCTGGCCATCAGGCAATTGACGAGTGTCAGTGGTCAGTTGATCATAGTTAGTGTGGTGTTTACGTCTTGAGTTAAATAAGGATCTGTGGTTGGCCCTGTAGGAGGATGCACAAGAAGAGAAGTGGCATTCTCACAAAAAATAATGATGTGATTATTAAATTTCCTCATTTGGGTATGTCTGCAAATTTACACCGGAATGAAACTTTCTTTATTGGCTAGTTTGTAGGTACTAGGAGAGGTTTTTTGATGGCACAAACCTCCTTTTCTCACCTCTGATATGGAAATCCAGACTTGCTGAAATGGAGTGAGCCTGTGGCAGGAGGATAACACTTCGGCGGCTTTATCGCCCTCCCAGACTTTTTGGCTCTCGTCATAATGGCCGGCATCCTCCTGAATGTTGTCGGCCCTCTACACGTCCATCTGCATGGCTCCTCCTCAGTTCTGCTGTCAGGACTCAAAGCAGCGCCTTCTAATTTTGGACGGATCAGCACCACCGTTCTGGGCCCGGCTGTTTTGGTGCGTGAAGAGTCATTAAGTCTTTTAGAGCATCTGACAGTGTAATTAGCCCACCCACACACGATAGGCAGTCTCCTGATTGGTGGGAGAGATGTCAGACTCACACCCCGCCACCCCCCGTCCACACAGTGACTTCTCAATTGCCTGAGCAGCCTGCAGACAGCATAGACTCTCCACATTAGCATGATAAACAGGTAAGTAGAGGGAAAGGAGATGGAGACAGGGGGGAAATGAAATGTTGTGAACTGCATTCTGAGCATTTAGCTTGAAATCATTCTTGTCAATCTGTGACCTTGCAAAAAAAAATTCTATAATGAGTTTCCTTAGTCGGATTTATGAGAAAACAATGATTTTGTCACTCATTCGGTTGTCTTAGTCCTGTTTACCAGGAAAATAATGGGGTTTGGTATCCAGTTAGTCGCTTCTCAATTACCTGAACAGCCTGCAGACAGCATAAACTATTTGCATTTGCACAAATAGAGTTCAGAAAACAATGGAGTTTGGCACCCACTTAATTACAGATGGGCTGAGATCACATTAAATATTAATGCTAATCATACTTTTTCAACTAAAGTATTGCAATATTTTTCTTCCATTCCTATTGAACTTTGGCATTAGTGTTATTGGACAGTATTGCTTAGCAGGCATTGCTATGCCATGCATGTAAATTTAGTTGCTAATGGCTCCATTAGGACTCAGCACTAAACGTGTCAGCACTGCTCTGCGGTGATGTCAGAGAGTTTAATTGATTCAAGCTGGAGGATTTCCTGATTGCTTCCCACCCTCTTCCCAATAGGGCAGAGCAGACACATCTTACAGACAAGATAACGGCTCCACAACAGCTGGGGTTTCCCACTTTGGGTCAATCCACCTATCCATCATGAAGCGGCTGCTGGCAGGTGCTAGTAAATTGCAGCAATGAAAAGAATACCATTCCTGCGCTTAGATGATAAAAGGAAATAATGGGTAATTACAGTCTATTATTTTGCAGTGTGAACTGATTAAGGTGGACACCCCACTAGTTATTAGGATTCATATTAATATTCATCAGATATTTTCTTTTAATCCTTTTAATCCTGAACTAGGCCTGTTTTGTTCCCACTAAATTTGCCACATCGTGGTCAGAAACTTTCCTTATTTGTCAGCGGATTTCATTTGCTTATCAAAACGCCTAGCTGAAAGTTCTCCTCTGACCTCTGGAACCCCTGTGGTTCTCGACATAAAACTCCTTATCGCTTGCAGAAATCAAACCCCATGCACGTCGGCCACCCGCTGAGGTGGACTGTATAGCACTCCTCTACGCATGGCTGAAATCGGCACTTTCAAGTTCAGTAGTTGGCTCGCCCACTTGCTAGGCGCTCTCTTCAGAAGATAAGAAAACCATTGTGTTTTTTTTTACAGTTGAATTTCTTTCAGACCTAGGGGCCTGTTTATTTTCTCTCCATGCATTTCAGACATACACCGCATGCTCTTGGTGACACTTTTTTTCAATGTTTTTAATACAAATGAGCACATTTTCGGCAGCTGGCTGCAATAACACACAGAAAAGACTAAGCAGTGTTTTTCAGAGGAAAACATCCAATGTAAGATGATTCTGTACATCATTTGGACTGTTGCTGTTGGCAAGTTCCCTAAACGTGTAATGTGTAAATGGTAGCTAGTTGATAAAATGATGTAATAAATAAATATGTAAATAAATACATAAATAATTACATAAATAATGAAATGGTGATCTTGAGAAAGGCCAAAGGTCTTACATCAAATTTACTCAACACTCATCAGCACTTAATACTTTTAGGTCAAAATGTAATATTTAGTAATAATTCAGAAAGGAAAAACAGTCACAAGAAAAATCTACTTTTTATTAGGGATGTCCCGATACCATTTTTTATGTCCGATACCGATATTGTAAATTTGGATATCTGCCGATACGATACAAATCCGATACTCACCAAGTCTTT
>JBBPDH010000136.1:16098547-16110887 GCA_037974565.1 Clupeocharax schoutedeni
CTCTCTCTCTCTCACTTTCTCTCTCTCTCTCTCTCTCTCTCTCTCTCTCTCTCTCTCTCTGTTTGCGCTTGCTGCTCGTTCATTGTGTTATTCATAGACACACACCTGGGCTCTGTGCACCTGGGTCTGCTGACTGTCACATAATGGCACTCTGCCAGTTCCTGTCCAGACCAGGAACCACACACACACACACACACACACACACTAAAACACACACACTAAAACACACACACACACAGACAGACACACACACACACTAAAACACACACACACACACACACACATACTAAATTACACACAGAGTAAAACATACACTCAAAACTGCTTTAGGGAGAAAGAGAGTGATCAACTGAGTGAATGAGAGAGTGAATTGGTGAGTGAATAAGTGAATGAGTGAGTGAATAAGTGAATGAGTGAGTGAATGAGTAAGTGAATAAGTGAATGAGAAAGTGAATGAGTGAGTGAATAAGTGAATGAGTGAGTGAATGAGAAAGTGAATGAGTGAGTGAATAAGTGAATGAGTGAGTGAATGAGTAAGTGAATAAGTGAATGAGTGAGGGAATGAGAAAGTGAATGAGTGAGTGAATAAGTGAATGAGTGAGTGAATGAGTAAGTGAATAAGTTAGTGAGTGAATAAGTGAATGAGTGAATGAGTAAGTGAATAAGTGAATGAGTGAGTGAATGAGTGAATGAGAAAGTGAATGAGTGAGTGAATAAGTTAGTGATTGAGTGAATAAGTGAATGAGAAAGTGAATACGTTAGTGAGTGAATAACTGAATAAGTGAATGAGAAAGTGAATGAGTGAGTGAATAAGTTAGTGAGTGAGTGAATGAGTGAATGAGAAAGTGAATAAGTTAGTGAGTGAGTGAATGAGTGAATGAGAAAGTGAATGAGTGAGTGAATAAGTGACTGGAAGAGTGAATAAGTTAGTGAGTGAGTGAATAAGTGTAGGAGAGGGATAGATAGTGAGTGAGTCAGGAACAGCATTTCTTCACTGGGAATAGTGTTTCTACACTGAGTGCCAGGGACATGGGCAGAGATAAGATTCTGTAAGGAATGCAGTGTGTGTGTGTGTGTGTGTGTGTGTGTGTGTGTGTGTGTGTGTGTGTGTGTGTGTGTGTTTGATGATGCTCAGCAGAACGCTGCACTCGAACATGCACTGTCAGAACAGAAGTTTCTTTTCAGGAGGAGAAGATACAGACCTGTACTTCTGCCTACCACCCAGGACCCCGAGGATCAGCTCTGCTCTGCACACACTCAGGAGCAGAGGGCAGTATGTCTGACCACATGATGATTCATTTCAGTTCTTTACAAAATCGTACAGTCTATCAAGAAGTTTCCGTCTTCCATTATCTGAGCTGCTTACCCTAAACAGGGTCACAGGGGTACTGAATCCTATTCCAGGATAAAAGGAGGAGAGACACCCTAGACAGACCCACAGGCAAATACAGTCACACCCCCAATTCACCTGATGTTCATGTCTTTGGGCTGTGGGAGGAAAACAGAACTCCCAATAGAAATCCCAAGCAGACACAAGGAAAACATCTTTCTCAGCCAGGAACGGAACATCGAACGTTCTTTTTGAAAGAACCCACAGTTCCGTCCCAATTTCACCATGATTCTGCGCATTTAGATTTTCTTACTATCATGCAGAATTCATTTATGTGAATAAAGGAACTACTTACATGACACAGAAAAACACAATTTAAAGTAAACGTTGACCACAAAACAAGCCTGCATATTATGCAACATAGTTAGTGTACAAAAATCAAGAATATGATTAAAACTGTTGGTATACTCTGACATGGTATAACATTAAATAAAGAAGTACAGTACAAGTACATTTTAGTTTGGGAAAGTACAAACAGCTTTGCTTTGAGTGTTAAAACAGAAAAACATGATTAAAAAATAAAATGTCTGAAATCAAGGTAGCATGAATGTATTCAATGCAAGCTCAATGCAAGTGTTCTTAAAGTAATATAAATGTTATTTAAATATGAATAAACATACGTGTCATAAAATATTTGTTTTTTTATAAATGTCATTAATATTGGAGGATTATTTATATTTATTGTCAAGATTAATCATTTAAAATATTTTCTCACCACCACACAGTAAGAGGAGCAGCGAGTTAGTGCAACTGTTTCTCCAGCCCTGTGGGACCTTCTGGTTTAAGGTATTTGAATATCAGCCTCTTCATTTTGGCAACACTGCTGAAGGACAGAGATGGATGGAGAGAGGGGAGAAGGCTATCAGGGCTCTCAGACATGCATCTCCCACCACCTCTCTGTTTCTCTCTCTCACTCTCTCTCTCTCTCTCTCTCTCTCTGTGAAACAAACCAGAAATCCAGATATTGCTGTATATTGTAACAGAACAAACCAGGGACTGCAGCAGATCCATGCAAGACGTGTAATATGTTGCAACTATAGTACAATCTCTTTATACTAGTAATACATGCTCACACAATTCACTGCATTATGACAACAGCTCTGTCTTCTTCTCCTCTTTCTCCCTCCTGTGCCCTGAAGTCCATTCCACCTGGGTTTGGGGGTGTGGCTCAAGGAGGTGCGTCTTGTCCATTAACAGTGGGGGCTCTGTGTGGTCTCTTGGGAGACAGAGAGAAAAGAACGGGGGGCATGAGAACGACCCTCATCATAAAAGCAGACTACTGCCCCGTGACAAGAGCGGAGTGTGTAATTGCTGGAGCTGAACATGTCCATAGCTGTCCCCCCAGGGAGGGAGAGAGAGAGTGACCACCACTCTTATACACAGACACCACTGTCCCAGCAGGTCCAGCGAGCCCCATAGGTCAGAAAAGGTCAAAGGGACAGATTTTCTCTCAAGGACATTCAAAGAATAAAGAGACGCTTTTCATCCCGCCGCTTTCCGCCGCTCCTTTCTTTTCACTGGTCATTCTAGATGTGTGGGTCATGGCAGTAATGTCCAGAGGCGGACTCTGTGCAGTTTGTATATGAGTAGGCCCTTTCATTAGGCTTGTGTAAAAAGGATGCAGGTTTAAATGGGGCGCAGCAGTTAGCAGTGCAGCGTCCAGCTCTGAGGTCATCATGCTGTGACCCAGAGTAGTGCAACATTTGCTTATTGTCAGTTCGAATGAAAACTATGCCTTTGATGCATTCAGTATCTCAGTTTTGTATGGTTTTGGAACCTCTTAAACCCTAAAGGGCCTTAATATGGCACGTTGTGTGTCAATAATTCACTTTTAGTGCATTTACATGCTAGTTAGAGGTAGAAAGTGATGAATTACAGCTGCTCTAGTTAAGGCGCTTGTGCACATTTTCCCTTTTACAGTTCAATTGTATTCATACTTGAGTATACTGTTCACTTATGTCTGTGTTCAAAAATATATTATTAAGAAGAACATTCAGTTTAAAAACAGCTCCTTGATGGACTGATGATCTGTCCAGGATGGTTCTCTGCCTTTCACCTAATAAACACTGCAATAGACTCCACCAACTCAGATGATGGATGGATGCATGAATTTGTTTATGAATGCGAAGAAAATAGTTCTGATCTACTCCTGCTACATATATATATATATATGTGCAACTAACTAAAGTATCACAAGGCACAAACTTCTAAAACTGGAAATGCAGTATCAGTAACAGAAGACTAAAAATACTAACTGAAACTGAAACACTAAATGAAACATCCTGTAATCTGGCAGTTTTCCTATAACCTGTTGCATTTTAGTTAGTGCTCTGACAAACATTGTACAAAGGGTCATGCAGCTTTTCTCTATACATTAGTACAGGTTGGCATAATAGTTTTGTACAAAAGGTAGTTGAAGTGACATTATTGGGAGATTGCTAGTCATGTTGCAAACTCAGACCTAATGGTATAATGCGTATTTGTTCTGTGTTGCATTTGCCTGATAGCTAGCTATTTTTGCTAAACATTTAATTGAAAGTTTAAAGGGACTGATTTATTATCTCTTACTGGCATAGATCACTATTCATTTTAAAAAATTGTTTCTTTTTATAGTGGATTCTCTCTGTCGCTGCTGTATTTCAGCTCTCTGTCCACTCCTGAAAATATTGTATAACATAGTGGTTACCTTATATGTCAGTAATTACTGTATAATACATCTTAATACTTGCGACTGAAGGATAAGCCTAGAGTTTTAGATGTTAGCCATGTATGTTCTGCTTATTTCAAGGGAGAGTCAAAGATGATTGGCTGAAATATCAAACAGCAGGTGGCAATCGGCTCAAACACCAGGATGTTAAAACCGTCCACCGATCCCATGCATGAGCCCAGGCTTTGTGTATAGATGAATATAAACTGTAAAGGGACAGCATGTAGATAGGCGTTCTGTGTGTGTGTGTGTGTGTGTGTGTGTGTATCTAGGCTCAGTCCACACAATCTGCATTGGTGACACAGCAGTTTGCACAGGTGTCTCATCCCACCATCAGAGAAAGCAGCCTCTTATATTTGCATTTGCCTCCCAAACAACCCCTTACAACACATACACACACACACACACACACACACACACACAGAAGAGGGCTTTTATTTGATATCACTTAAGCCGAGGAACAATTTTGCCTTTGTACTGTGTTTAACAAATATGACTTTAATTCTTACTACATTTTACCTTTCTCTCTCAATACAGTTCACTTCACACATATGAATTCCGTGCAGTTCAATTCGATTTAATTCAATTTAGTTCAAGGTCTTTCAATTCAAATCTGTTTTGTTCAGTTTAATTCTATGGTTTTTTTTATTCTATTTAATTTCATTTTAGCTCAGCTTAGTTCAATTAGTGCAGTGCAATTCAGTTCAGTTTAATTCAATTCAGGAAATGTTTCACTAATTCTCATTCATTCTCTCTGTCTCACACAATAAACATTTATTTTAATTCACAATACTCGGTTTATTAAGCTAAGATAAACTGGCACAGGTTTTGAGCCAAGCACAGAATGTTTGTGGTTTTTAACCTCAGTAGCCACCCCTCCCACCCTCTGAGTGGTGAACAGGTAGCTTGGATGTGGACCCAGCGCTGCTGACAGAGACGGTGTGGATGGTCCAGCTGAGTAATTACCGTGTGCTTTATGGTGCAGGCTGAGGAGCGGAGATGGGGAGGAAGTCACACACTGTAATGTGTTTTGACAGCTGTGGTGGGCTCTGAGCGGCCAAGCCAAGCAGCTATCAGGGCCCAGCTCCTGCCTAATGATGGGAATGTGAACAGCACACCTGTGGCCCCCCCAATCATGTGCTCATCAGCAGCCTGGCTAGACTAACACTGCATTAACACTGGCCCGCCGTTGGCCCAGTGCTGGCACAAACCGCTCCTCATGGGCCTATTCAGTCTCCCGAATCTGGATTCAAATAATAGACGCATGAACAGAGTGATCATCATATGCAACTCTGTTATGTTTATTATCTCCCTCATTATGACCTTATTATTGATTTTCTGCTCACATTGCAGCAATTAGTCTGCTTCTCAGTGACGACAAAGTTCGTGCAACACAAAGCCACACAAAGCTACATTAAAGTTCATTTTAAAAAGTACACTAACTGGGATACACCTACTTTCTGTGTGCTTTATAAAGTTCACCTGCCATTATATAGACAAACTTAATCACTGGTCAAATTCTGAGCACAGGACCATTGTTGACCAGATCTTATATGCATAGTGTTCGTTTCTCAGCCGTGACACTAACATAGTAGTGACATTATAGTGTGTAGTGCAGGTAGGAGTGTATCAGGGTGTACACACATTTCAGTGTCACTGCTAGACTGGCCCAACCAAGAATACCCAGCCAGGGATGAAAGGTTAGAGGATAGCAAACTCAAATTGTCCAATAATTATTAATATGTAATTTATACAATTTCTCCCCAGAATCCTGTATGATTAGGTAAGTCTCCCTGTCTCATGATCCTGACGAGCTGGGAGGTTGGAACATGCATCTCTTAAGACACATGAAGCAGCACCACAACTTTTCAAATTGCAACACAGTACTGGACAGCTAAGTGCATTCAGAGGAGAACACTAACTGTCAGTTCTGTTACATCAGCTAACAGAGCCCCTTTTGGACAGCATCATGCTGAGTGATTGACAACTCGCCCATCAATATCACCATGCTCCAGCGTATTAGGTTTTTTTGCAACTTTTTACAGATATTCCTCCCTCACAGTCTCTGTGTGAGAATAGGATGAATAATATCCCCATAAATCATTACACTGCTGCTGTTTACGTGTGCAGTGTGTGGATGGATGAGAAACGTGGGAGAGACAAACTCTCACATCTTTCCCACCTCCCTACCTGCAGCCCCTGAGAACAGAAGCTTGTGGTTAGAGCTGCAGCCCCTGCCTCCTGGGAGTGGGCTGCTGGGTAGAGAAAGTAACCTGAACCCCTACTCAAGTAAAAGTACTACCAATGACATAATGACTCAGATAGAAGTAAAAAAAAAAAAAAAGCCTAGCAACAAAAACAACTGAGTAACAAAACATCTACAGTGGAACATAAACAGCCAGTTGTGCTTCACTTTGTATCATTTCAGACAAAAATAAAATATAAAAAGTCTAAAGTGTGAGCTTTTAGCACCAGTAAAGAACCGCAGGAGCTCAAACAATATGAAAATAAAGGTAACTAAAAAATATGTAATAACTGACAATGAAAAAACTAGTAGTATTGTCACAGGGGGGAAGTTTTACTCTATAAAAAGTCAATGTGTCTTGGTTAATGCTCGTCCCCCCTCAGGCTGCCCCTGAGACTCTGTGGGGGAGATGCATCTCAGGCCTCATCACACACTGGTACTGACCTGCACCCTCTGCATTCCTGCCTCTTGATTAACCCTCAGGAGGGCTAAAAGGTTCAGATTCTTTCCCTACACCCAGGTCAGCCCTAACACAAGATTTTAAACATTTTGCTCCATGACTGTTAAAAGAAGTATAAGCTCATAATATTATTATTGGGTTCACCCCCAGAAAGCATCATAGTGAAAGTAGTGTTTGGTTAAATTTGAGATTAAAGATCACATGACTAAAATATTAAAACAACATTATTGCTTAATAAGCAAACAGAAAACAGAAAATCATTTATTTGTATCTATTTACATAATCAGTACAGTCCCTATAAATGTACATTTCAGTGTAATGTGTTACAATATCAACACACATTAATCAGGCCACTACCAATAGGAATACAACTTCCATGAAGGTGTGTGCTTGTTCTGCAGGAATGTTTAGGTAGGTGGTATGTGTCAGGGTAACATGTCCCAGAGCGTCATGCTGCCTCTACCGATGTAAAATAAAATTCATCAGACCAGGCCACCTTTTCCATTGTTCCATGGTCTAATTCTGAAGCTAAGGTGCCCAATTTAGGGTCTTTTAGTAATAGTTTGCAAGTACACAGTCCCTTACACAGCAAGCTGTGCTCTATTGTTTTCTGACACATTTCTATCATAGTCAGAAGGCAATTTGTGCTACAGTAGCTCTTCTGTGGCTTTGGTCCAGATGGGTTAGTCTTTGCTCCCCAGAGGCTCGGACATCCATGACCCTGTCATCACGGCTGTCTTTCCTTCAAACACTTCTGGTAGGTACTGACCACTGCATACCAAGAATACCATACATGACCTGCCGTTTTACAGATGTTTTGACCCAGTCATCTAGCCATTAAATCTGACCCTTGTCAGAGTTGCTCAGATCCTTACCCTTGGACATATTTCTTCAGTGTTTTTGATTTATTCTGGGAGTGGTTTTAGTGTTAACCTAGACTTATTATTGTATTTCTAATGTAAAACCCATATGTGCTCTCATATGCACCCACAGCTGCCTGAGGCCCCTTCATTTTATAGTGCAACATAACAAATCTAGCTAAATAGCTTTTGATAGAAAGCATGAAGATGCAAACTGTTACATAGTCCAGTACGATAAAGCATTTAAAATGCCTTGAAATGTATCTTTCTGGCAGGAATAACACCAGTGAATTAAGTATAGATGAAAAATAAAAGATAATTAACAAAAAATGAACCAAACTGCAAACTAATGCCAGATTAATTTACTTTGCAAATAACAGAGAATTACTACAAAGTGGACGACTAGCAGTTAGGGTAGTGTAATGGCCATCCTGCAGGTTTGATTTCTTGCCTGGGCGTGTATGCCATGCTATGTCATAAAGATATGCCACGTTCACCATCATATTTGGACTGTCCAAAATGACTTAATCCAATTTCACTAACATACACTGAAACTTAAACAGCGATGTTATGTAACGTGGTTGTTATAATAGCTATAATGTTATAGAAACTCATCTTTGGGGTGTTGAGCTGACTTCTGCACTCTCTTTTTTCTGCTCCCCCTCCTACACCAAGGAGTGTGAAACCCACCTTTAGAGTCTTATTTGTGTTTAGCAGAGCTCAGCTGAAAGAATGCCATTCCATAAATTTGGGCCATATGGTCGGGTGCCCTGATTAATATGCTTCAATAATTTGCAAGTTTGACACTTTTTTTTTTCATTTACAGGTCACCTTTGGTAACACTTCACAACCGATTCTGCTTTGGCTCTCCTCATGCAAGACACATGTTCATTTGAGCTTGGGGGTGTTATATATCACAATAGTATTAATTTAATCAGTGCCTTATGGGTGTTGTGGGACGTAAAGGCGTTTCTATCCTCTTGCACAATGTTCAGTGTCAGTGTTGGTGGAAACCAGGCATGCTCTTTACTTCTCACTTCATCATAGACACATAGAGTCCTCTTCGAAACCCACATTGCGAACTGTTGATTTTTGAGTATGAATATTTGCTTATATGCAGTTAAATATATCTGCCTGTCACTGAGAGACAAACACTATGGTCTCATCATCACAGCTTCATATGAGCGCTCTCCTGTAGTGACAATGAATGCCCCACTGAACCAGCCTCCAGGCTCATTCAACTCCTACTGCTGCAATTTCACCACAGAATGCGCCAGCTTCATGGGAAACGTTTGCAGAATTTGTTTCTGTCATGTTGCATCTATTTCTGCTTACCAGTCTCCAAGCCCCTTTGTTAAAGCAGAGATGGAGGGGCGAGAGAGAGGAAGAAAATGAAATCCATGTTTACCCAATTGAAACTGCGAAGCAATTTTGATTGAACGAGCGCCACAAATTTGAGCGCACCATTGATGTCCTATTCATCTCCCTTAATGTTGTTACTGTGAAAGGCCAAATTGCATCTCTCAGTGAAACTGGATTATAGGCATTTGTAAGAGGTTCACAGACACAAAGACAGTTTAGAAGGCTCCGAAAATGTGTTGGGAGAGCAAAGCCATCCCGCAACCTCATTACTGCACCCCAACTTTCTTCAAAGGCTGACTCTTGACAAATCAGTTCAATCTTAACCAACAGATTCTAAGGTAAAAGGGCTTAAAGTGCTGTGAGCCACTCAAATAAACCTATTGTAGTTTATATTTCCAGTGTGAAATACTGTACTGTAATTATTAAAGTAGACAGTTATAAAAAATCTGTCACTGTGATTCTGATTTGTATTTTGAAAACAAATCAATCCTTATTCAGCAGTCAGTCAGTCAGCTGTTTTGTGCTGCACTATAGGGTGCATATGTAACTAATGTAAAATGGAGTTTCTATTCTTTGCCAAATGTGTTTTTTTTTTCAATCCCGTGTGGATCCCTTGTGTGCAAAGGGAGAGACAGATGAATTACTGTGAAAATTTTAAAGAGCTTGTAAGCACACAAATGTGTACATTCTTTGTTAATTTGGCTAATGAAGTGCTAGAAACATACTAGGGCCATAATATATTCTAATAGGCTGTATGATCCATGTTAGTAGAACATTTTGTTTTTCTGTGAAAGTTTAAGGCCTATGCACTAGCCCTATGTGTTAATATCAGTGTGTTCATTTAATCCCTGGAGTGCAAGTAAAGAAAAATGCTATAGTCTTTATTCTTTATCAAAAACCATTTAGTATCATTTAGGATAGTTTGACCTGTGAAAAAATGTGAATAGGAATTAGCCATGAAATCATATGATTTGTGCACCCCTAGTTACATGCATCATTACAGTTCAGTGCTTTCTGCCGCCAAAGCCTTTTTCTAGGCCTTTGTTGAAGCCACATGTGTTGGTATATAGAGTGTAGAAGCCATGTATGACAGATACAGCTTGTAGCTAGTAAAATCAGCAGATCTATTGGCCATGTGGACCTCCTCAGTGTTCTGCTGCCAAAATGGTTTGAGCAGTGCTCAGTCTAGAAAAGTTGGACGTCGTTACTGTTGCATTTCTGCATGCATTTTGAGGCAGGGAGTGATTGTGTGCACACTTTGCCAAATGTAATTATGGCTTCACAGGGCCACTTCCCTCCGCTTGGCTGGACCTAGCAGCAGGGGGACGTGGGGAGAAAATGGACGGCTTATTCACTGGGCTATGAAAAGACCTGTAAACAATCGCCCCAACAGTGTCGGTCGAGTGCTGGGAACTGGCAAGGAGAGCGAGGCTGCTGGGCGGAGCAAGGCCCACACGCTCCCCGTCCTGACCTGCTGCACTCCTGCAGCTGCCACAGGGAGATGGAGAGTGGACGAGGCCCCTTAACACACATACACACACACACATGCACACAGTCATGAGCCCACTCAAAGAACCGCCTGTCCCATTGAAAAGCAGTCTAATCCCTCTCTCTCCCACCGCGAGCCAACTTGAGCCAACCAAGCTCAATGGAAGTCCCAGTCCATCACCAGCCAGCCAGGACTTTCCTTTGAGTCTGAAAAAGACACTTAACTTCATAGTGTCGCACTTGAATGTGCTTTTGGTTCTGCCATTATGGGGGGGAAAAAACGTTGACTCAAACTCAATATGGCCCAAGCACAAAGGCTCCCTGGCACTGCTTTGTCAGCATTTGGTGAAGTAACTAAGCCCTTAAGCCCAGGCCTCTTTTACACCTGCACTTGATTCGAAGCATATGGGCCTTTGATGGGTCCACAATTGGTCATTGATATCACTTGATATTTGTCCTATAATTCATTCAGGTTGTTAACTGAAAGAGATATTAGCCCATTCTTCACATGTGAGAAGTAGTAGTTCCTCAAGAGATTCTCTGTTTAACGTGGTGAGAACTTGCTTAAGTGTGTAAACAAAGTAGTTGGAGCCAGAGACAGTATACCCTTGGAGCTCCACGGCAGTTTTATAGGCTCTTCACTTGAGAAATAAACATACACCACCTCTCATTCAATGAAACATCTGTTCCTCTCTCATTCAGCACTATCCATGAAAACTACAAACTTCACTTTATCTTTCAGTTTACTCAAAATCGCACCCAGCTCTTCATTAAAGTGATGCAGACTCATAAGAAGTTATGAGAAAAGGTTTGTTAGGATGTAACATTGTTTTGTTGTCTGTTTTTATTACATATTTTTAACAAATCAGTTGCCCATTTTTCTGTGTTTCTATTTCATGATGAATGGACCACTATACATTTTCTCAAAGTATCTGTTCCATTAATTCCCTTTTAAAATTAAGATGGGTAAGTCACATCGTTATGGGTATTAAGTTTAATGCTTGGGCCATTTACTTTTACATATTACATACTATGGTCGGCTATATTTGTGTCCTTATGATGACTGAAACTTTATGATAATTTATTTTTGCAAACCATTTTGAGAACATTACCATCATGTCCGGTCACAATTCAAGCAACCAGTTTCCTACATGAAAAATTCACCTGTCGTACGTTCACATCATCCAGGCCTTCGTCTTATGTGTTCCTCTTCACTGAGCTGAGGGAATTACAATGCCAGAGGTGATTTTCCTTTATAAACTTTTTTTATGTCTACTGGGCCTAATCTGAGTCTGGGAAACTGGCTCAACAGTGGGTGGTTATGGCCAACCCTTACTGTTAAGAATCAATGGCCTGCAAACACAGTAGAAGTGCACTTTATTTTCTGGCTTTATATTCGTACTTAATATTACTATCTATTAGTTAGCATAAGATTAAAAGGCCACAGTGTTTAGTGTTTTGTAAGTGATTCAGTGCTTACACAATGCATTACCAGAGGTTGAAAGCAGAACTATATTGTGTGGGTGATACAGGCTGTGGTACGATTCAGGCTGCCGGATCAAATCGTTTACATCTTTGTATTTATTCTACATTTATTTGCAAGTTTATTCTAAGATCTGCATTAGTTTCTTTGTATCTGTGCTTGTTTGTGTATGTGGGAGCGCAAGTGTTTAGATGTTTGTGTCTGGATTTGTGCATTCATGGCCATGCGAGCGTCTCGGTGTGTGTGTGTGTGTGTGTGTATGTTTGTGTGTGTGTGTGTGTCTGTGTGTGTGTGTGAGAGAGAGAGAGAGAGAGAGAGAGAGAGAGAGAGAGAGAGTGTGCGTGT
>JBBPDH010000136.1:16133505-16146030 GCA_037974565.1 Clupeocharax schoutedeni
AGAATTTGGGGATTTTATGAAAGCCAGCACCAGAGGATGCCAATGTTTAAACATCCCTGCTCAAATGATGTCTGTTTTGTGAAAATAAACTATAAAATCGGCCATATTTTTTATACAGGCCACAGTTGATGCATATACTTGTCTCCTGTATGGGTAAACAGTTGAAATGGACAAATATAAGTTCACTTGATATTCACATATTTTCACTTAGAACAGAGATTCCAAACTCTAGTCCCGGAAGCTGCACATTTGATTGCTTTCCATATTCCCGATAGTCCTAATTCAGCTAATTAACTAATTAACAGTCTTTCTTGGGCTAAAGTGTGTGGGTGAGTGAGCCAGAACCATGCTAGAGCAGGGCAAGTGGCTTCCAGGAGCGAGACTGGGAACCACTGACTTTCCATGTGAAAAAAGCCTGCTGTCATTTGGGTTCGATTACTTTTGTGGTCAGTTTTTACTGAAGTTTCAGATTTCATTGTTTTTTCAATTGCATGATTTATAGCAGTCTTTGCTTTTTATTTGGAAGATGTTTCTCATGCAGCTGTTTCTATGGAACACGTGGAGGGGACAATAGACGTCTACCACCTTGCAGTTTGTCCAAAAACTGCTAAAGATAACAAAGACTCCAAATAAGCTCAGACTGCTGGTACCATCAATTAGAAAATGTTCTTCCAAATGAAATACACTTGACTGCTGTTTTTTTCATGTCCTGCCACATATGGTCACTGTCCAAAAAAGTCACATGTCTGCTCATTTTTGTGTATCTTGCATTTGAATATACATTTTCTTTTTCTTTGGACAGCAACCGTATGCAGATGTTTTGATCTGCTTCTGCTCAATGTCAGTAAAATCAACTGCTTTTCTCTAAAATAATAGAATAGAATCAAATAGAATAGAGTATCTTTATTGCAGTTTCAAAGGAGATTTAGTTCTGCACTCAATGTTATAAAAGACAATGAATAAAATAAAAATAGAACAACAATATGTTGACAAAAAAGTAGTAATAAGCATGTAATGAATGGTATTAACCGTGTTGTCAGTAGTAAATAGGACCAAAAAGATCAGGAATAAAAAGACAGTCTGGCCCAGGCAGCCTAAAACAAACTCACCCATCTGGAATATTCCTTAACCATTGCTGAACTATTATATGTCAACACAGGTTTAGCTTTGTGGTGTGGTGAGGAGCCAGAGGGGGAAGCAGGAGTGGCCTGTTCTCAATCACTGGCTGTGCTGAAGAAGGAGAGTCTGCCTCTACCTCAGGCTGGCCACTATGTCTGGCTAAAATAAGAGTCTGTCTGCCACACTGAGAGGCCTCAGCAGCACTAAGGCAAATCCAGGCTTTTTTTAGGCGCGCAAGTTCCGAAAGAGGCCAATTGAGGCCATTCGAGGCCCTTGAATCCAAGTGTTCTCCTTTTTTTAACCCCCATCATGAAAAGCTCATCCAGCACGTGGCCTGCTCTCAACTACACCAGCTCCTCTCTTTCATCTGCTGAGTGTTTTGCTCAGTCTCGAGAGCAGATGCAGTCTTTGTGTAATTGAGACTGTCCCTGAATTCTTGGATGAGTGTCAAGAAGGTTTAGCATGACACAGTGGTATGAACGTGTGGAGAAAACATTTGGCGCAGCGCTCAGAATGGCGCTCGGCTGCTTATCAGCTGCCTGATAGCGCTCCCATTCTACTGATGCCCTTTAAAAGTTAAGGAGAATTATTCACTTGTTTGTTATAGCATACGCTTGCTAATTGGAAATATAAATCAATGCAACTCTGTGAAGCACAGCGGAGAAAAACACAAAACACACCACTTTCGTTATCATTGTTGGCGAGGTCAGGGCACTTCTGGAGCCTGTTTCAGGCTTTGTTTCACCAAATATTTGCTGCTTGCAAGATCTGATCTGAGTCAGACAGTATTATGTCTTTTGCACTAGTATGAAAGTGCCCTCAAAATATGATGTAGAGCATATTTGTTTCTGGATTTCTCTCATTGACTTGCAAATGCAAAAGGAGGGAAAAAATAATCAGTTATTAAAATTCAGGTAATGTATTCCTGTTTCTGAATTCTATTTGAGAAACGTTATTAATTTCATATATCAAGTTTGGAGCGGCCATCTGTTCACTCCGCGCCACTGCTCCTCCCTCCATCTGCCTGGCTTTAGAGAGAGAGAGAGAGAGAGAGAGAGAGAGAGACAGACTGAGACAGCTAGGAAAAGTGAGGCACAGAGGGTGAGATACAGAGTGAAAGACAGAGAGAGAGAGAGAGAGAGAGAGAGTGCCATGGGTTTAGGCAGTATGAGGAAGTTTTACTGTGACTTTTTGATTTGTCATTCATCAGCACACACACACACCCAATGTACACACACACACACACACACACACACATGTACACTTTGCACCTCCCCTGACTGGAGGTGCTGCTCAGTTTCAATAAAGCTCCATGGTCGCTCACACTCCTCCTGCTGCTGCTATGGCTGCCTCCTCATCCCTCCTCCCTTCTTCTCCTTCCTCTTTTGTTTTCTCTCTCTCTCTTGTCCTCTTCTCCTCCTGTTCCACCACCCCCCCCCCACACACACACACACACACACCATCACCACCTTCCCTCGCTCCATAACTGGAGGAAGCAGATTGCGAAATGTGCACAGTGAGATGTATCCCTGCCACAGTTAATTTAGCATCTGTGCCTCCATGAATATGAATACATTTACAAGTCCTGGATATAATTAGGTACTGAAGTGTGGAGAGGGGGCACGCAGCTCCAGGTGGGCTGAAAGACGCAGGAGAAGAAGAACAGGTTGGGATGAGCCGAGCAAGACAGCCCGACCTTTGTTTCTCAGCAAAACAGCTCCCATAAATCAGGGAGTGAGTAAGAGCAAGACAGAAAGAAAAAACACAAATACTGTACATAGCACACTTGAACACAATATATACATTTATATATAACACCAGTTATTCAGTTCAGAGACCAGTGTGAGACTAGGGATGTGCTCTCATGGTTGTGTCAAGTGTAAGTGTGTGAATGCTTTTTTTGTATGTGTTTTTATCTCTGAATTTAGGGGATGGGCTTGGTGTAGCTGTGTATTTCAGGGTGAGCATGTGCCACCTTGTATTCATGTGTGTGTATGTGAGAGAGAAAAAGAGAGAGAGAGGCCTGGTGTATGAGAGCTGGATGTTGGTCCTGTGTGTATGGCTGTGTTTGGGCGTGTACATATGTTTCTGTTTTGGGTTAATAACGCAGTGCCGGGTTGCGCTAGCTTCACTGGCAGGGCAGTCGTAACATGATCGTCAGTGTGTGAGTCAATAAGTCATTCCTGATGCATAATGGTTTATTTACTGAGGCGCTCTGCCATTGAGGCACAGGGGAGGAACACACTCCAAAGCGGGTAATGTTGTGTAGTTCGGCCATATGCTGCTGTATTACAGCTTCGGCACCAGTGACTCCTGTAGTCATAATGAAATCATTATGCAGAATTAAAACCAAAAGAAAGGGTACGTGTATCTTTAAAACACTTTCTGTTCCATTATATATTTACATGGTCATTTTCTGCTATGAGCTTTAGCTGTGCTTGAGAGACTGCAAGAACGTTAAGCTGCAGGAGGCTGTGTCGAAAACGAATGCAGATAAACACTGATAAAACAGACAAAGTTCAGTTTCGTTTAATCATTACAGTAATCGATAATCACAATCTACTATTACTCCAACAAGAAATGTAGCTGATTGGTATTGTTGATTGCTAATAATGATTTAAAAACACATAATAATATAGAATAGTTTTTTGCAGATGCCTTAAAAGTATACATTCTAAATGTTTTTCCTTCCACTGTAAAAGTATCACTTTGATAAGAAGTTTTGTTCCAACAGTGATGAATTGCTCAAGGCAGGTTTAAACATGTAAGACACCACTTTTCATCATTCGGCTTTGCAGTAAATTAATCACTTAAATTCGAAGCCTAACACTGAATATTAATGAATGAGCACTTCAGCCTGTTAGCTGTATTGGCTAAGCTAGCTATAGTTTAGCTGGTTTGTTAAGAAAATTAGTTGTCGGCCCCTCAGTTTAAACACAATTTTCTTATTTCGTACAACTGTTTGTCCATGCAAGCATGCCAGTCCATTTCACCGTTACCAGTTCAGTTTGTCCGTGGTGCATTGGTCACTTTTCACTATTGTATATTGTGCATTAGTATATACCCAACCTTTTACCAGCAAATGCCTATAAAGCTCTAAACCTGCATACTCATTGCTTCCAGGTAGCACAAGCTTATTTTTGAATCACGCATATTTATTTTAATAACTCAGCCACCAAATCTTGCATAAGTGGATTAATATAAAATTTACCTTCACTGGGGAAAAAGAGTAAAACTTTAAGGTTAAAGTTAGGAGGCTACACATTCTCTCAGCAGGGGGAGATGGGAGATAATTGATTTTGGATGCAGTCATGCAGCGGGACTCACTGATAAGAAAGTTTTAGATCCGGATTATGTCAGAACTCTGCATATAAATTACATCAGTGTAATGAAATAAAAGCATTAAAAGCAGAGGTAGATGTAATTAAGTGCACGCGGCGGGACCCCACTGCATTCGACTCAGTGGGGTTCGGATACCTCAGGTGGCAGAACATTATTATTTGACAAATTATCTTCATGAACCCAAATGTATGTTTTATTCATCTTTTTGTTCCCGTAGCTCACACAGGGAATTAAAACCAGAGATGAATCCTGTGTCTTTGGTGAAACTGGCTGTTGCATGGTTTCTGTGATATAAAGCACTCTATTATCATTTAGTATGTTCATGAGAGTGGAACCAAATTAATGATTTAACGAATTCCTTCATTTTCTGCAACTGCTTAATCCTTACTAGGGTTCCAGGTACCCGGAGCCTATCCCGGGGTTTACAGGCGTGAGGCAGGGACTCGCCCTGGGCGGGTTATTAGCCCTCCACAGAGGGCACATACATACACCATTTACTAACACTTACAGTCAATGTCTTTGGACTGTGGGAGAAACCAGAGACCCCCACAGTCCAGAAAACTCATACCACCATGAGGGGAACTCCACACAAGTCCAAGACCTGGATTCAAACCTCTAGTGCTACCCACTGTGCCACTGTGGGGCCCTGTAACTGAACTGTATTGTGGAGTATTTGTTTGAACATTTTGCAGTTCACTGCCATGTCTATTCTTACTAACTCAGGAGCATCTTCTGTCTGTCAGAAAGATAGAACACTTCTTGAGATCTTCTACAACTTGAGTAGAAAAGTATCAGATAAGAACTACAGTGGAGCTTTTGTCAGCATAAGAAGTTTGTTTTCTCTATCAATATCTTTTGGTAAATGAAGCTGGCCAGTCTGAGTAGCTATAAATCCAGTCATGTGTGCTCACATCTCTTTGTATGGTTCCTACATGAAGCAAAAACTGGTTGTTTTGGATGACACTTGAATGTCCTTTTCCTGCAAGTATAGGTGGTTATTGATCATGTTAAGCTGTGAAACTAGTCTCTATAACAGAGTCTGTTCCTTGAGACTCTTGCATTATGGAGACTAACTTGACTCTATTTATTTCCTTAAAATCAGCACTACACTGTCTATGCAGCACCATGTTCTCTCTCTCACACTCTCTCTCACTCTCTCTCTCTCTGTATAGTGTCCAGAGGGTACTTTCAGAAGTCTTCCCCTGACAGGAGAATCTCCTGCCCAGCCAGGGACTTTTGAACACTTTTGGTGAGCAGATGGTGCCGGTCCAACAGGTGCAGATGGGCCAGAGAGCCAGGCAAGAGGAGGAAGCACAGAGGAAGAAGAGTCGCCTTCTTTTCCTCTCCTGCCCTCACCTCCTCGCCCTCCTCTTTCTGGGTCCAGATGGAGCCCCTGCAGTGAAGCAGGCAGGCCGGCAGTGAAGAGAGGACACGCTGAAAGAGTACTTGTGGATGATGAGAGGACAGACAGTGACTCGGACAAAGCCATTGAGTCTCCAGAGAGGATCTGCTGCAAGAATGCTTTGATCATCAAAAATGTCCATCCTCCTTCAATCTCGTCCAACCTCACCTCTGGCTAAACAACAAAACAAACTACAGGAAAAGGCCAGTAGGGTCACCGTGGTGCCAAGATGCAGCTGTCTGCAGCTGGCCAAAAAACAGTTCTATCTGACTGCTCCTCTGCCTTGGTTTGAGAAATTTCCCTTTAGCACGTCCTTCACCCACTGCACATTTCATATTAAACCCCTAATTTCCATATCATCTCATTTAGCAACTCCCATTTTCTCATGACTGCACATTTTGAGTTAGAGACGTCTGCTAAATTAAACTTTGAGGGTTATTCCCGGAGATGTCCAGGGCGATAGGGTTAATGATGTAATCTGGAAGTGACAGAGAGAAAAGACAGTGAACCAACCCTGGAAAGTCACCTTTCCTGCTTCCATTTACTAAACCAACGTCCTGAAACGATCTACCTTAAATTTGAGCTATTTTTTAGCTTATCTGCAGCAGTGAAATCTTCATAAACATCTTAAAAGTCCTAAATCCTAAATGTGCAAAAATCACGTCTGTTGCCAAGGTCAGAAAATTTGTGTAAACGAGTTTATTTCTGAAGGTCGAATATTTGTTTTTCTGCTCCCAATGAGTGCTGAAATAAGCAAGGCGGAGCTGCCAGTCCTTGGAGGGTGAAAAAGTGTCTCTCGCTCAGGCACATTGGCGTGACCTCCAGAAAGTTTCTCTTTTGTCCCAAGCATCGGTGGCATGCCAAGGCTGCAGTCTGTGCCCTGCGAGCTGGCACTGCCAACGGGCCGGAGATTGGGCAGGGCGGCGCGGGCCATCTGGGATATCTCCAGGAGACGCACGCCGAGCTCACACTCATCAGCAGGTTTGAATTTGCACCATAATCACAAACAGACGTTCACTTCCTCCTCCATTGCCCTCCTCCTGCATCGTCTTCTCTGGCGTTTGGCTCAGTGTGCAACCTTTGACCTTTCCCTCCAGCAAAGAAAAAAGATGATCAGTGGTGGCAGGACAGACTGTGTTTTTTCTAATGAAATGTTTATGTAATTGCGTTATCAGGGAAGCCTTCTTGTTTCCATGACTCTTACTGAGCTCTGTTTGCTGTGCAATACTCACATGGATGTTTAACACATGGCTTTCTGGCACTTATGCATTAAGCATTCATGTAAAAAGCTGAATCATTCCCTTCTGCCAAGTGAAAGGAAAATAATATATCGCCAATAAACGTGTCTTACAGAACGACCCAACTGCGTTCCACTTGTAGCAAATGCTTCGCATTATGTTGTTAAAGGCTAAAATTCACAAGGACATCGGCATGAATTGATGATGAGCAAGGAAAAAATGTCTCATACTTGGGCCCTGTGCAGAATTTACCTTGAACAGAGAGCTTCGTCTGATCATACCGCCCACGTTTCCTGAGTTACAGCTTAAGACATTTTCTTTACTGGACGAAAGGGATGTTTTACAGCTTGGTGAATTTTTTTTTTTTTTTGCTTGTGTGATGTGCAGCGTGTTATTGTATGTCCTCGATGACCCATACTGCTTCCTTGCTCTCTCTGAAGAGCACCTCTGTTCTCAATAAAGCCAATTAGCTAGCTGCTGCTGCCCTTGCTGTAGGTTCTGTAATCGTGTTAAGTCTATTCTTCTAGTACTGGTCCAGTCACTCAACCATCGCCACATGGGGGTTTATCGATCTTGCCACTCTTGTGGTCAATGTTAGCACACGAGCCATCGCCTGGCTGCTCTAATGTACTCAATAATTGTAATTGTGTGATCAGAGCGGCCTGCAAAGTGGCCCTCACAGCTGTGACGACTTCATCGGCCTGGAGGGACCGCAGGGGACTACTGGAGGAGATAGTAGATTGGGGGTTGAAGAGAGGGACTTTGCCGCACCATTGGCTGCTCCCAGGGGCCAAAGATTAATGGCCTGTGTCTTCCCGCTACAGCGGTACATTATGCCAAAGCCATGAGAGGAAAGAAAAAATGAAAACTTACATAAACACACAGACATCCTTTAGAAATTAAACTTACTGTATGTTAACCTTTCTAGATCCAACATTATTCTTGTATTTTATGTCTATGTATGATGGCTGTTTTATGTTGTTTAATGATGTTTTACTTTATCTACCAAATTAAGTCATACATTGTTTTTCATGACCACTTTCTAACCAGTCTGTTGCTCTTGTTACTGTGTCTTTAAAACCACAATACAAAGATCTGACTGGCTATCATATACTGTGCTTCATTCAAAAAACAGTTTGGGTTGAAACATTTTTTATTTCAACATAAATGAGCAGTTAAAGAGGGCTGTGGGTCGAATATGAGGATAAATGTAAATGCTGGCTTTTTGACATAATAAAAGTAATTTGTTCAATAAAGGTTTTCAGCCACATGTGGAAAATTCAGTTTTATGTCAAACAGGTCCTTTAAAGTATACAGAATATTTGTTTTTGAAACATCCAACGTAATATTACCCCATTAGAATGGTCTTCTTTGTACTGTAGTATATGGGCAGATACTTGACAGGCTTAGACAGAGCTTAGACAGGCAGTTGGATGGCCTAGTGGTTAAGGCATCCACCCTGTGATCAGAAAGTCCGGGTTCGATCCCCAAGGCCACTAGGCACCACTGAGGTACCCTGAGCAAGGTACCGTCCCCTGCTCCCCGGGCGCCATGTTCCTGACTGCCCCTTGCTTCACTTGGTGAATGGGTTAAATGCCGAGTTTGAATTTCGTGCTGTTCACAGTGGTGTGTTCACTTATGACAAACTTTCACTTAGAGTTGCACTTAAACCGCATTTTAACGTCAGGTCTCCTAAGCCTGTGGAGGTCAAACCTAGACTCTCAGATCCAAGTCTGGACATCTGGCAGATAGTTAGATACACACTGCTATCACACAGAGACAGCAGTATACATTTTTACGCAGAAGCTTTTTTATAGTAAATATGTCAAACCTTGTAAACTAGCTACCTAGTAACAATCTAGGCGACTGATTCAGTCTTAGGTGAAAAGATAATTCATAGGTTTGCCTCATTTTCAGACATCTTTACACTTTGGAATGCTAGAATGTTAGAGCACAGTCTGTTATGGTAACATATGAAAGATGCTGACAGTATACAGACTGCATTTCCCAGTCTTGAGTGTGAAGGGACAAAAAAGATGTGATGGATAGTAACGAATTAAGATCCTTCCTGTTTAAGCCACTGGAAAAACCTTTAAAAAAAATGTCAAATCTATATAAATTATAAAACACTGTTAAATAGTAAGGTCTGGGTAATTCATATGCAGTTGCCATCAAACCTATGCCTATGGAAACCTATGCACAGTGTAATCATGTCACCACAGATATGGACAATTGGGATTAACCTCTCATATTTTATTTCTAACACTAAAGTGCATCTGGTTCATTTTCAGTTTTGCAGGTTTTGCAGGTTGTATTATTCAGTGTGCACAGCAATCAGCGCCATGTTTTGCATCATCATCAGAATGGAAGTTTGTTTTTCTGTGTTTGTTTTAGGCCCAGCTCATGTTTATGCATGGCCAGTATGAATTTGGAGTACATGGAAATGTCAGAGTGAGATGCCACATGAACTCTGTAGGGCGTATGGCGCGAGGCTTGCAGCTCTCGTAGCTTGTAGCTAGTAAAGTGTAATGAGTTGTGTGGAGGCATTGCTCTTTGTTGTCGGCTTGTTTAATACTCTGTGAAATGTTTAAGGTTACAGGGCCCTTTGTCCTTGTAAGATGTATTGATGCATTTCTCAGTTGCTAAGTAACAGCAATAATTACGTCTTTTAAGCAGCCAACCAATTATTCCCCTGGTTTTTTTGATGGCATGATGGCGAGGCTTGTTTATGAGTGGTATTACTGAATTAAAAAGAATGAATAATAATTAATCATACTGGGAGAAGAGAAAGCCGGAGCACCATTTATTTTCGCAAACATTTTATTATTAATAGCAAATGCACATAGAGGCTGCCAAGTGCTTTTATTGACTAAGATAAGTAAACTGTTTTATTTTTACTCTATTTAGCTGACAAGATGCTTCTTACATTCAGACAAAGGCACTGGAAAGAAAAAGTGTTAGAATTAGCAATGTCTTTCACCAAGGCTCTGCACAGTGTAGAATCCTGATAACCTGTCAATCATGGGGGTGTTTAATCAGTGAATTCGCAAAGGCAGTTAATTGCAATGATGTGGACGATTGGAAGCATTTTGATGTACTGACAGGGCCCATTTGAGTGTTGCTCCTGAGATGCTGTGTTCTGTGATTTGGTTTGCAGAAAGGTGTTGTGCCTTCTTTGATGACTTCTTTGACGCAGATTGAATACGGCAGCAAATGGTCAGGTCATTCTGCTAAAACGCTGAGTTTGAGGAACATTGCGAGGGCTGCCTCCGGCTCTAGTCCGCACACACTGATCTGTTTAATACGACTCACCAAGATGCTGTCCCATAAGGGGTCGTTAAATCAGCAGTGCTGAGCTACAAGCCCATTTAACCTCCGCTGCAGAATCCAAACAGAATCCTTATAGTGAAATTCAGTGTTTCAATGTTCGGCACATTTTTTGGGTTCTTATATTCTATGTGAATCACTCGTTACTTATTAAAACAACAATAATATACAATGTGCATTAAAAGAAGTTTAGCATTTTTACCAGTTAGTTAAACTTCTGAGCTGTGAGACTTGTGTTGCTATCACTAGAAGACAATACTCACCCAAGTTTGTTCTGTAATTACACCCCCAACATTTCTCTCAACCTGCTCAAACCACATCCTGCTCTTCATTAAGGTGGTGCAGACCTGTCACTGTGGTTTAAAACATAGTATTATAGTGAGTAAATATAAACATCAACATCTCGCTGAATCCAGTGTGCAATTGTTTAGGAGTACTGGTTTAGAATCAGGTTAGTGCCAACCTCCCCTTAAAAACAAATTGAAATCTGATTCTGATCAGTCTTGATCTGAAATTGTAGCCTGTTCCAGTGCATGTTTGAGAGGTAAAGCTTGGATGTATGGAAGACTTGAATTACTAGCATTTGTTAGCAACCCTAACCTTTCAAAGATCACACAGGATCTCTGTAACGTAAGTATTGTCAAATATTTTCTATGATGTGTGCTTTTTTACACCGTATTCTAATAGACTACAACTTTTGCATACAATAAAGTATAAACTATCCCTTGTTTTTTCATGTAATATATTGCACTTACACTCTCTGGAAAATGCTTTGCGGATAAGTTTCTAGCATTTTGCTACTTATTTCCATCATGCCAGTTTTGAAAAGGTGCTACCCAGTTTTTTTAATTACTCAGATTTGAATGGGTCCTATTCCAACACTGTGGCATAAGAGTCCAGATCTGAGTGCAGTGTGCCAGAGCTGTGGACAGAAAAGTGGAGTGTGTGAGGGTGGAGTGAGGGGGGTGGTGGAGGGGTCTCAGGGTTTGGGGGTGATTTGTCTCCGGTGCATTCCTGTCGGCACACGGCGTTTGACAGATCTGCGCCCAGCGTGGCACAGAGGAGCGTGCCACAGATGGCGTAATTAGAGAGAGCTGAGCCAGGGCGTGAAATTTATCTTTGATCAGCACCTTCTCACCAGATTGTCATCTATGTTAATATGATGATAGCGACGCAGAGATGCATGGAGGCGACTGAGGCGCTTGTGGAAGGAGCGTGAACCTGCCCCCCTCCTCCCCCCACCATACACACACTTAATCCTTTGTTAACTGCAAAACACCCTCTTAGTATCAAGACATGAAGCTGGAAGAGGCAGGTACAGGGATTAATACCACACTGGCCCCCTGTGCTGCTCAGGAGCACTGTGGAAAGGCTGCCTGCTACTGCATGCATGCATTTGGCTGTGTACTTTAGTCAGCCAGAGAAAATGAATGAATAAACATGAGCCTTCTCTCTGCGGTTTGAATGTCCTCAACCTGCAGCAAATGTACTTACACTGTGGGAAATTAAACAGAATATTGAGATAGTGGAAATGCCTAGCAGCCAGCTCTAAATAAAACAGCCTTGCACTGAAGGTGGAGCTCTGAATGTTGAAATGACTTGCTGCTTCTACATAAAGCGTATAATACACAAGATTTTTGAACAACACAAAACATAGATTACATGTACAATGAGGGTTAATAAACACTCAGAAATGTGCTTGAACTTCATACTTATAAATGTGACCAATAAAATGTATGCATAAGCATATAGATATGTAAAAAAAATAAATAAATAGTTTTAGGATTTCACTCAGCAAGCTGCCTTCATGATGGAAAAGGTTACTAAAGTTCTCAGGGACAAAATTATTTAACAATACTTGAACGTAGCTGAGAAATAACTCAAGCAAAGACCTTAAGCATTCCTGTCTGTATATTGTTGGACAGTTCATAGAACCACTTCAGTTACTCGCTGGACAGGTGTGCCATTCAAGATTTAGAGTAATGATAAGGAAGGTAAGAGAGAAGTCATCATTCACTCCAAATTAGATTAGATTAGATTAGATTCAACTTTATTGTCATTACACATGTACAAGTACAAGGCAACGAAATGCAGTTT
>JBBPDH010000136.1:16158005-16169815 GCA_037974565.1 Clupeocharax schoutedeni
CACTATGATCAGAATATTAAAATGCACTTAGATACTTGTTTTATGAGAGAAGATATTTAATTCTATAATATTTCAGCCATCTTAATTTTAGGCTATAAATGAGTGGGGCCAAGTAAAAATTTTATTTCAAATTCTATATTACATTGTGCATTGTTTGAATGCTAATTAAACATGTTCATAGTTTTGTAACATTTTTAATAATTTTTTAATAATTTAATAAGTTATTTTCCTCTTTCGGTTTTCAATTTCGGTTTTCAGCCAAGTGTTTCCCCATTTTCGGTTTTCGGTTTTGGTCCAAAAAATTCCTTTCGGTGCATCACTAGTAAATATAAATCAAAACTTCTGCATTAAAAATGTATTGCTTCTTTACACCCCCCGACCCCCCACACCCCCAACCTCACCAAAAAAAACATTTGTGCCAAAACTAAATGATGCCCATAATAAACCATGAATGTTTCCAGATCCTGACAATGTCTCGACTGGAATATGAGCTGTACAAAATAGTTCCTTTGTTTTGAAGCACATTGGAGACACTTTTCTGTAAATTTTTCTGTCAGCTTTTTTTCTCTGACACTGATTATTCTTTGTATTGTGACTGCCTTCCTCTGACACTGCCTATTATTGGTTGTGTGAGCAGCAGCTTCACATGCTTTCCTGACGAGATTCTGTCATATTCTGCCGCAGCGTTGCCTCAGCTGCTCCAACTACGGCCTTCTGTGGCTTTTGTAGGATCAGTGGCCTATATGAATAAGAATATGCTTGTTTCACAGTAATAGCAGTATATTGTCTAGCAGCTATAGCAATGTGGTCTCAGCAGCTCGGTCTGGTTAAATGTGTGTGATCAAAGCAGAGAGAAACATGCACTAATCCTCATTATTCTCTCCTTTTTCTTTCCCTCTCTCTGATTGTTTGGATTCCCTAACCACCTCTCTTGCATGCAGATGAAACTAACGCTCTGATCTGTGTTGGGTACGCAACTGTGAGTAATAGTATGTGACCTGAACTGACCTGCAAATAAGAAGGCAGAGGCTAAACGGCATGCTTCAAAGGCCTGTGTGCATCGACCAATAGATGGATGTGCTGCACATTGTTAACGAACATGTTCTCAGCTCTCGTGTACACATATTTGAACCTGCGTCCAACAACAGCTCTTTCGTTTAATCTGCTCTGAACATAAACATTACAGAGACATTAGGCGCACAGGGTATTTCACTTGGTAATTGTTATCCCCTGCAATAAGGGCTGCAAAATTGTAAATGAGCCTCCAGCCAATCACACAGTTGTTTATTGAGTGCTGTGAGGATCTTGACACGAGAGTTTCTGTGAGTGTTTTGATGAATCATGGTATTCATCGGCAAATTATAATGAGGTAAAAATAATGCAGACTAGCCTTTACTAAAAACTGAAAAAGGCAGGCTTTTGCAAGCAAATGAAAATGACATGCTTGTAAAAAGGTGGCAATGCCATTAAGTGTGTCTCAGTCAAATTTTAAAACAGGACGCCCCTCCCCCGACTAGTATTGGGCTCAGATAGTGGGTCACGTGCAGCTCAACATCGCTGGCAAAAAAAAAAAACATGTAATATAAATGATTTGATACAGGTTTACAAATAGGGTGCCTTTAGCTTGGGCAAGTTATAAATCAGCCCCATGTTAGCTAAATTGCATTTTTCAACCTTCTAGTGGTCTTGTGTAAAAATAGGTCCAAAATAACCAAGTCATTTATTTTTGGAATGTTTGTTTTCATTTTAAATTATTTTTGTACTTTGCAAGAGATCGAACTCTGCCCCTGTGATCAGAAGGTCATGGGTTCGAGTCCCAGGACTGCAAGTGGCACCTGATGTACCCCAGGTGTTCCTGGCTGCCCACTGCTTCACTTGGTGACTAGGTTAAATACAGAGAAATAACTTTTTTGCGGTTCATACTGTGTGCTGTGATGTGTTCACATATGACAAATACACTTTACTTTTACACTTTACTTTACATAATCAATACAATGCACTGGGGTTTGATTAGAGATTGCATTTTGCCTGACAAAAATCCAGACTAGAGCTAGACTAGACCAGACTAGACTAGACTAGAGTGTAAAATACATGACAAAATACATGAAGTGTGAGAATATTGTGTATGGTGTCTGAATCTTAAAGGGGTAAAGCATTTACAATAAAACACTTTCCCAACTTACTGTCAGATAGAAAAAAAACATTCTCTAATGCATGCATTTTCTTTTCTCTATGAATGAAGGCAAGACATCAGTGAAATTAATGAATCCTACAGAAAACCTGCAGTTCTATACAGTCCTATATCATTTTCTGTGTTAATAAACAGTGCATTTATTATGTAGATACGGTTTGTGTTTATGGATAGCACAAAATACCACCGTTTAATGCAAAATGTGCATTGCATATAGCAGCAAAATGCATTGCATGTGTCCTGTTTTTAGACACAGGCATCATGTGAGGAGCAACACTGTGTGTGTTAACATTAGCATCAGCTTCATTTTTCCAGGTGACCTTTCTTCTCCACACCTCTCCTCTTCTCTCCCCTCCTTTGTTCCTCTACTCCCTCCCTTCACACCATTACCTTGTCCATCCGCACAGGAAACGTTGCAATTTACTCTCTTTTATTAAAATCTTTAATGGTGGCAAGCAAAGTCTGTGGTCCAGTAATCCAACAGGAAGCCTTTCTAAATGCATTAAAGATTTTAATAAAAGAGAGTAAATTGAAACTCGTTCCTCCTCAAGGAGAACATGTTTTGAGGGAAGGCTCTGTAATGGCAGCCAGCTTTGAGTGGGTAATTGTGAGTGTGGAGATATGCAGCTGAGTTGTAAAGTACAAAGATGTAGTTGCAGAGGCCAATCACTTAACATTACTGCCGTATTACATAAAGGAGGACCTAATAAAGGACCTTCAAACTGAGGTCAAATATCTTGCTGATCTTTATTTGTGATTAAACACTTCCTCAACTTACTGACTGGCTAAAAATAAATTGCTACATTCTATTCTTCATTTTCCTTTCTGTACTAAGGCACAGTCAGCAGTGCTTACCTTTATGCACTGAATGAAAGCTAACAGTTATCAACTCCATTCTGTGGTGAATGCAATCGTTTTCTGATCTTCACTCTAAATGATTATTTCATCATTAAATATAGTACTAGAAATCAGAAGCCTAAGAATCCAATGCCTAAAGAAGTAGATGGCACCAATATTAAAAGCAGGGGAAAAAATACTGATGCACTTTTTTAACCATTGTATTATGGTGCAATATTATTGGGTCACATTTAAGACATCATTTAAATGTATATGCCTAGCACACACTAAACAAGCTAGAGGAGCCATTGCAGCTCATTGTGTTTGCATGACATTGTCAGTTATGCAAATACGTTGTCACTTCACCTCTACTTCAACAAAGTGAAGAAAAAACAATGATCACTGTGTTAAAGATAACGCAACTCATGTGTCTTTCTTTATGTAGCGTTTCTTTACCATTGTCTGACCACTCCGCTCCTCCTTTTTGGTAATTTTTCCGACTCTACCATTAGAAACAAGCACTTAGGTCATTCATAAAAGTTCCTCATACATTCTCTTTTTGACCAATGTCATATAGCATAAATGGTGGATATCATAGGTATTTTGTGAGCTTGTGATGGAGCTTCCTATATAGAAAATCACTACTGGCCGTTGTACAGTAGCCAGGGGTAAAACAATACAGTCAACACACGATTAGATACAGACAATCAACAGTTCAAAACAATCACTACATATCAAACAAAGACTAAAACCATATGTCCACTATATTCAGCGAGAAATATGAATAATAAAAATGAATGCTGTCTTCAGTTTTGGCCCAATTTTGGCACTGCTTACACATTTTTAAACATGTGGTTACATCAAATGTCATAATTAAGAGAATGATTCATGTCACGTTTTTGCACTGCAATCGACTTCATAATCTTTCAGTACATTTTTACACCCCTGACAGCAGCACAGTCAAGTAACATCATATGCAAAGAATCTATTTCTCATCTCAATTCTTTTTAGAAGTGATGTCAGGCTATTTCCATTTTTAGATAGCACAGAAAGAAAATAACATTCTGAAGCAGCTCTGAGCAAAAGCTTTGTGCTGTAAAAAGTCCCTTTTTGTGTTTGCTTGCTTAGCCAGGCATCTGTCGTTTGTTGTGCGGACACGTTTAACACATGTCACAATGTATGTCAGGGTATTATGAATTAGCAACTGAAACGAATTAGAATAAGTAGAGTCAGATTTGCTGTAATTGTAACTCCTTTTGTTATGTATATCTCTGAGCTCTCATCTGTGTGCAATCTAACATCTCCTTGCCACGCACATCTGGCAGAGCGAGAGGGAGACCAAATGTTGGAAAGAGAAACATTTTATGTTGTTCCTTCGGCAATGCTAATAAAAACCACACGCTACCATGCGCAGGCCGGCCAAGAATCGAGGGAACTCTTCACATTATTTATTTGTTTTCCAAAGGAAACCAGCACTCACCACTATTAAGAATGAGTCAGAAGGTCTGTTTATTTGTAATGGGATACTTGCTCTACACTGTTTTACATATGGCCGCAATTATATCACTCTTTTCTCCAGTCCCTCGCTACTCAGCTGGGATCTTGCATTACTGCTTTCGCAGCACACAGCTCGGACACACACAAACTGACAAACACATCTACACACACACACATACACACACAATTCTCCCTCTAATGGCTAATTTAGCAACAAGAAGCTGAGCAGGAACACACGTTCGGTAATTGTTTCCCAATCGTTTGCTTGACTAGGTCAGAACTCTGGCCCCTTTGCTTGATTTGCCCTGGTTTGTAGTGCCTTTTGCACACAGAGAAAGGAATATGCACCAAAATGAAAGGTTCAGGTCTGGTCTGAGGGCGATCACTTTTGCTTATCCATCCACAGCTGCTTTTGCTCTAACTTCAACCGCTCTTGGACATTGTCTGAGGGAAAACATCTTGATCTGTTTTATCCTTCTGTTATTCATGGACCCTTCTAGCCCTTCTCCTCCTCTCTCCTCTCTCACTGGGGAGGAACACAAATAAGGGCTTTCTGGCACCGGGCCTTGGTGTGCGGTAAGGGCTTCATGTTAAAACACACTGTCATAGCCCTCTCGGCAGTACACAACTCCTTTAGGGTAATTGCTCCCCTATTAGTTTCTGCCCATTGCATCTGACAGATATGAATTGGATCTTGCCATGCAGCCTGCTGATTAATGACATCTGAAATGGGGTTTAATTGTTGGGGACGAGATCGGAGAGCAGGCGAGGAGTGATGTGCCCATCTGCACACCTGTGATTACGGAGCTTCAGGAGCTCTTGTCTCTCTGCCCTCCTCCCAGATATAAGAGGCTGACCCCAGGGAGGCACAGTGGCTCTGCCCAGCAGAAAAGGATGTCTGGCTGCTCTGGACTGAGAGGATGGACGAGCAGAATCAAAGAAATGCTTCGGTCAAGAATCTAATACACAGATTTCTCCCCAGTGAAATTACTTTAGCCCAGTACTGGAAGTCTAAAGATGGTAGGTTTCCAAATATATGGTTAAGTGTATTATTAAATACTGCTACAAATGAAATGATGAAACATGTGATGAAAAATGATGAAGTGATAAGAAATTATTATAATTAATAAATTTGGCTTCTTCTGGTATATTTAGTAAAACTGGCACTTTATAAAAGAACGAATGACATTTACGGAACATAAAGATATAGTCAAATAGATACTAATCCACCTTTGATTGATATTGCATTTGAGAAGGAAAATAAATTATTTAACAGTTTCTATAAAAAATGAATCTGGAACTGCACATCCACTAACGGTGAGACTGTACGGTAGGCACTGATTTCCAAATATTTAACAAATGAGCATTTATCTTGTTTCTTTTAAAAATGTATGTTTTATTTAGCATGCATAAAATGTAAAAAAAAGTGAATATAACATGGACAGAAAACAGTTGGGGTTTAAATGTCTGAGACCAGTGAAATTTTGATAGTGTTTTTTATAACCTAATTAAAAAACAAATCCCTTCTAAGCAATAAGAGGTTTTCTCAGTGTCAAATCATGTGTCAAACTCAAGGTTTTTAAAGGGGTCAGTGCATCTAAAACTTTTCCAAAACTGGACCATTCATTTCCAAACCACATCATCAGAAGACCATTTCATAAACCTGTGTTTACCTGTACACAGAACAGCAACTCCAGCACGGATGCAAAATGTGTCCAATTCAGCAAAACTGTGAAAGAAAGAAAGTAGTAGTCTCAAAGAACAAGTAGCATTCTCTAAAGCACTTCTCAGGAAAGCTAAAACATGCAAACATTTAACAGTAAAGCCCTATTTACTCATGAATCCAAGTTTAAGGCAGTAACAGAAGGGTTTGTGATATCCCAGTGTATCAGTCCAACAGTGGGAGTATTCTGGGGCAGTTTTGTCAGTTCTGGAGTTATCACCTGCACAGAATCAAAGGAGAAGTACCACTTCTTTCTTCAAAGACATGCTATACCCTGTAGTTTGGATCTCAGAGAACGATTCATACTGCAGCAGGATGATGACCCAAAACACACCTCAAAGCTTTGCAACAACTGCTTGAAGACCAAAGAAGATCAAGGGTTTCTAACTGTCAGAGACTTTTCTCCACGGTTACTTGCATTTATAGGGGGGGACTGTACATGTACTGTATATTGAACTTGATCCTTTTCTCACTGTCTACTTTGATAGAAAAATGGTGATTGTGATAAAAGAACAGGTGAGTATGTCGTTATAGCAAAATAGCAACCAGAATGGAGAACTGTTCTTGATCTTAATGTATGTTAATGTTACTTGAAGGCCAAAGAAGATCAAGGAGTGCTGAGATCAAGGAGGGCTGACTGTCAACTTTTCTCCACAGTAACCTGACCTAAACCCTGTCAAACACTTAAAGGGGAGACTTTTTCACTCAGTAACATCACCAGACATTGGAATACTGTAGAATTGTGCTGGGATTACATGGACCATAAGATTTTGCTCAAACCTGTGAAATCAATACTACTAAATTCAGAAATCAGAAATCTATTTTTTTCTCAAAGATTTAACTTTTCAACTTGTTATGCTCATTGAACACCAATCGTAAAACCACTGCCAGGTGAGGAAAATAACATTGATTATGATGTTACAGTGGCACTTGTCAAGAAGTGGCATATATTATGTAGCTAATTTTGGCATCTCCAAAATGACAGGTCATGCGGGGTGTTTCTAGTATGGAGTGGTCAGTATTTACCAAATACTTCTTTGGACCAAAGAAGAACAACTAGTGAACCGGTGATAGCGTCATGAGCTCCCAAGGTTCACTGATGTGTGTGGACACAGTGCATCACAACTTGCTCCATATGGGGCTGCATAGTCACAGACTGGTACAAAAGACCCTTGATGATCCATGTACACCACTTATAGCACCTTCTAAGGCCATGTGAGCATCAGAATTCAAACATGGAGCAATGAAAGAAGGCGGCCTAGTCTGATTAATGACATCTTCTTTCACATCACAAGATGTTGTGATGCTCTCAACAATGTCCTGTGGGAAACCCTGAGTCCTGATGGAGGATGTGGAGATGTTACTTTGACATGTACCACCTAGCTTAACATCATTGCAAGTACACCCTTTCATGGCAACTGTTGATGAACGGTTCTTTTACCAGGATAAAGTCACCAGCCACACTGAGGAGATGGTTTGAGGAACATGACAAAGGTGTTGACCCGGTCTCCAAATTCCATGGGTCTCAATCCGATCCATGAGGCCCCACCTCCCAGTTTACAGGACTTAAAATACCTGCCGTACACCTTCAGAGGTTTTGTTTGATGGGTCAGTGCGATTGGGGGCCTCAAGGGGGACCTACACAAAATTAGGTAGGTGGTTGTAATGCTTTGAATAATTGGGAAATTATTTATAGTGAAAACTGTTGGATTAAAGTCAAGAAAAATGCAAAATAGAAGCATTTTTACTAGTGGTTCCAGACTCAATATTCTTAACATTTGTATTCCATTACATCCTAACCTCAAAGATTTCTTAACAACTTGACGCCGCTTGAGGGAAGTGTGCGATGGTTTGCAGAACCATTTGATTGTTTTCATGATATTGTGAATTGTGGCCTCTTTATGACTGTAAAAACAAGATTTGGAACCTGACCATGCTTCAGCTGGTCAACTTTATTTGAAGTAAAAGGACACTTGGGTTAATTTTATTATTTGACTTAACAAATATTTTAGGATTACGTCTGTTTCTGCTCACACATCTTCTATATGTGGAGAGAGCGATTCTATTAGCACTCACACTCATGCACACCTATAATTAACCTGGTACTTGGCACAGCTGGCTGCCTCGACTCCTGTGCCACAACGAGTGTAGGTGGCGTGGCAGCGGCACTAAATCAATGGAAGCTAATTGCCGTGCCCTTCTGCGATCTGCTCCGCTGAGGCATCGTCAGAGCTCCGCCAGTGTCCTCTGTCAACACACTGGATTTCACCTCCTCACTGCCCTTAACAGCTAAACCAGCAAACCATGTGGGAAACCGGAGATGATTGACATTTGGCAGTCTGACGGTACTCAGATTAAAAAATGACAAAAGCATATGAGCCATTACATTGCTTTCCGTGCTTCATTTTTTTTTATAAACCGCTCCCCCCATAAATTTAGATGTAATTCAAGCACCATACAGGTGTTAGCAAAAGTGATGCAAAAGGCAGCAAAGCTCATTGTCCCTGTGGTTCTGTCTCGCTTTCCTGGCAGGTTACGTTGCTCTGTCACTTATCCCAGTGATCAATTGTACTCCCTCAATCCGCAATGCACTCAGAGCCAAAAATGGTTTTGCCATCAATAACACCGAAGCCAGAAACCTGCTGCGAGCCCCCACTCTGAGAGCACACTTACGTTTCAATGAAGAAATGCTATCTAGCAACACCATAAAAGGCATGCAAGCCGCCTGACTAAAGAAATGATTGTAAGTCATTTTGACAAATCCATTGCCAATGATTTCTGTTGCCTTGGCATCTGCTTCTCACTGTTTTGGTTTTTTTTTTTGGACTCACATTCAGCTGCTATGAACATCACAATGGTCTTATTGATTAAATGCAGCTGTGCAGGTGCATGTAGCACAGTGTAAAATGGCATTTGAAAACAGAAATGCAATGGAATGTATTGTGTGTCATTTTTTTTTCTCTGTCTAATTCGACTGAAAAAATGGTATCTGTGATAAAAGAACAGGTGAGTATGTCATTACGAGACAACCTAATCCAAAGTAGCAACAGGAACGGGAACAAACTTTTTAACCTTAATATAAGTTAATGTAATTACATTGAATCGTAAGAAATACTTATTCTAGACTGATTCTAGATCAGCTCTCTTACTCCTGAGAAAAGAAGATGATTATGTTTAGCTGGGAAGTTGTAGTTTTATAACATAAAGTAAGTCATACTGTGTCCTAAGCTGCAACAACAGCTCAGCACCACCTTAATGAAAAGCTGGATTTGCTTTAAGTGAGTTGAGAGATTTATTTTTATAGAAACGGTTCCCGGTGACGATTGACTTCTAGTGCGTGGAAACGTTGGTCTCGCAGCTCCATTTATAAGGAAAAGGAAAGCCAGATGTTTAAATGGTAATTTGATTCCTTTAAAGAGCTTACAGACACATGTAAGGAATTTAAAGGTGGCACTTTATAATGCTATTTCATAGTTTAAAGTAGTGATAAATTAGCACTGATTTAACACTGAAATCTACCTGAACAACTTAGGACAGTAAACCAATAAAGTAGTTTACTGAACAATAAATAATTAGTTATACAATTAGAAAGAAATGATGTAAATGTACATCAAACCTATGTATTCCAGCTGTTTGTTCATTCCCTTTTCATTTCTGCGTGTGCTTATGAGCATAACAAGTCAAGAGTTCATCAGTTATTATAAGCTGCAAATAAGAACAGATCAAAATATATTGGCAGCTCATTTTATTTATTTATGTATTGCATATTTACGTTCCTTACAGTTCTGGTGCTGTGCTAATTTAGTTCCTATTTAGATAGATAACGGTTTAATTGTTAGTTCATTGTTACCTATTGATGAACTAAGCAGAACTCCCTGGTAGTTAATAATAGTGATTTAGGTGGCATAGGTACCAATTAGTTATGAAAGTGTATTATGAAGTGTTACCAGTTTTAGTGATGAGAATATTTATGCGATGTGTATACAGAGCACCCCCAGTGTTGAAGTGAATGACGTGACGTTTTCTTGTCAGCTGCTCCATCAATCTCTCCTCTACTCACTTTGACCTTCCTCTGAGACATGTGCGTGTTAGCATTATTACTGAGAGTCCCTCGTTAACCATTAGGCCAGGTGGGAGGGTGGGGGGGTGAAAGAGAGGGGAGAGGGAGAAGGGGAGGGGAGAGAGAGAGTGAGAGAGAGAGATGAAGACATTTGGAGGAGCCTGACCTGGCCCGTTCTGTGTGTGATGGAGGCAGGCTTTCAACAGCTGGAGAGAACCCTCTGGGGAGCTTTGAGTGAGACGCCACCAGCCTAGCACACATATTTCACCTGGCCTGCCAGCAATAATACACACTACTGCTCTTTAATATTTGATGGACTGGCTGCTGAGGCTGTCTAACAGTGAGAAGAAGAAAAGGGTAATCAAGAAAAAAAAAAAAAGCTAACAACAGAGGAGAGTGCATCCAGCTTTAATTCTGCACTCAGAAAGAGTGTCTTAGCAGCAAAATGCTCATTGTGATGTTTTAATAAAGGAGTACATACTGTAATAAACACACACAAAAAATAACATTTTACCCACAAGCCCATGCAGCAACCCGGGGCAATCAACTCTTTGCATATGACTGTACACAAAATATAAAATATTATTGTAACTCTATTATGTCCATCATTTGTGTTGCATATATCTTATTTTCCACCACTTTATGGCTGAAATTGCCTTTTAAATGTATGTACTTAAGCTGTCATTAGAATAAGTACAACAACAACAATACTAATGTCAGTAATATACTTTGATTATACTGTATGTGGTATTTTCTCATTCAAGGGGTCATATAAGGAATTTCTTTGTAATTTTCTACCCAAAAGTTAATAATTCGGCCAGTTTAGCTGTGTTGCCAGCAGAGAGCTTTTTGTGTATGACTGCTGTAAGTAGAGTTAAGAGAAAGAGAGAGCAAGAGAAAGAAAGAGAGGGGATCTAGAGGGGTCTGCAGGACCCACTGCTCCATATGGAACCCATTCTCAGCACTGCCATGCTTGCATGCCTCAAAGCTGCTCACACCCATTTGCAGAAATTTGTCAAAAGTAATGTGGGATCCAATCAATTCAAATGCTAACACATGTCCAAAAACCCGATCAACGAACAGCAGGTTGACTGTGCGCCCTGGCACAAGCAATGTGGCTGAAACGGTGGGAGCAGGCAGGTTGACAGAAATCTCCACTCCACTCACTCTGGAAATGGCAGAACGAGCTGGACTAAGCCACAGTGTGGATGACCGCTGGATCACTGAGCTACATGGAAACCTCAAAAGAGATAATAGAACTGTTATGTCGGCCAGATGATCAATAAAATCTGAGAAAAGAATGGGCATATAATAACGCCTCACTTTTACGCGGATCAGCAGTCCTGGATTCTGAGAACCAAACTGATAAAGGTACACGGAAATCCCCACAACAATCTTTTTTGCTTTTTGTGGCAATGAATATATGAAAGTGAAAGTGACCATTTGTCATACGTGAACACACCACAGCACACAGTGTGAACAGCACGAAATTCAACATCTGC
>JBBPDH010000136.1:16197739-16220600 GCA_037974565.1 Clupeocharax schoutedeni
CACACACACACACACACACACACACACACACACACACACACACACACACACACACACACACACATACACGCACACACGCACACACACAAGTGTTATCTGTTATCCCCGCCCCTCCCTCGGCGGCGCCCCGCCCACTCCGCACCTGGAGCTTCCCGGAGCTAGCGGACTGGAGCAGGAGGCAAAAGCGCCCGCGCGCCACGGACGGAGTCACTCTCTCCACACGCGCGCATTTGACCGCTCGTGCGTTCAGCTCAAAAAAGACCCCCTGTCCTCTCTTCTCATCTCTGGTCCTGGTTCTGGTTCTGAATTGGTTCACTACACGGCGACCGAAAAGGACTAGAACAGCGCGAGAAATAGACCACCCTCCCGCACCTTCGCACGCGCCGCGGGGCAGCAACGAGTCTCGTTTCGCCTTGCCTCCTCGAGCCTCTCCGGAGTTTACCGGACCGTGGTTGTGACGGGTCCTCTGAACCCAACCGAACTGGACCGAGACCCGATTGGACCGAGACAAGACAGCTCCAGCCGACGCGACACGTGCAGTCCCGTCGCCTCTTCGGAGTTTAACGGACCGCTCCATCCTTACCGGAACGTTTGGACCGGGGATTAATTTTTTTGCCCTCGTTAACGGCGTAACGCATGGTGGGAATTTCAGCCTCTGTTCAGTGTAAGTACCGCTGAGACCGAGCTCCTCTCCTCAGACCGGACTGACCTGTCGGACCTGCACCAGAACCAAAACCTCACGCTCCACCTCACACTGAGCTTACAGTGTGGGGGTTTATTAAAAACTCACTCCTGCAGCCCGTATTAATGATAATATTAGTGATAGTGTTTATGCCAGTAGCCTGGTTTTGCCCCTTGATTAAAGGGTTTCAGTGCTTTTGCTTGCTGTAACTATAATGTAAAATATTACAGTGCAAAAATGAATTTGGTCAGTAAAAGTAACGTAACTGCACCCAGCCGAAACCTCTGTACTATTTAATATTTTTTTAAAAAGCCCTCTAACAGTATTTAGCCTAACACTTCACCCTCGCACAGGACTTAAAACACCCAGTCTTACAGCTAATGATAATGTTAGTGTTAATGTTTCTGTTATGGATAGTAGCCTGGTTTAGCTTTCTCTAATGCTCTGTTTCACTGACTCTAATGTAAAATATTACACAGGTGTGTAGGGACTATGAAAAAACAAAATTTCTGGTCTGGACATGTAATCTCTGAACCCATTTGAAAGATCTCCTACTTAAACGGTTGCCTCCTCAGGTAACTGGATTTTAAAATTGTGTAGATGTGTATAAGGTGTATATATGATACCTTATGAAAACATGCTCTGTATTGGTGAACTGCCAGTAATACTGCCACATGGCTACATGTACACTGTGGGAAATTTCTGTCCTAAATCCTCCAGTCTTTCAAACCTGCTGTGTTAATGGTGGTGCGTTAAGTAAAATCTGTTTTCTCTAATCAGTTTCGGTTCTTCTCAAAACTAGGGCTGCTTTAAAAAAGATAGATTCACTGGACAGGCCACTGTCCACTTTCAACTGCAACAGCTGTGGCCCATTATAATAAAATCCGATCGCCTTTTATTTCAGCAGCACATGTTAGTCTTTGTCTCTGGGTGCTGGAAATGCAAACCCTAAATGTGAAGAGGAGACGCTGAGGAGCTTCACGATTATCACTGGCCAGTTGGCCGCCTCCTCTTCATATCGTCTGAGGGACCGTTTGCATTTGATAGCAGCTCTTTGCCCTCATAACCATGCAACTGTGGTCTCTGAACCACCCTGGTCTTAGTTCCACTTTCCCCTTCACGTGACTGTGGGGAAAGATGGGATGGCGAAATTAAAGCAAGACGTGGGTTTGGGCTTCTCAAAATTAAAAGGTCGTTTTTCTTTTCTGTTTCGCTGGGAACTTGGTCTCTGCGGGCAATCAGCATAACTTCTGAGATGGAAAACAGGAGCTCTGGTGTTTGGTGAGAGTCGCTTAGGGTTTGCCTGTAAACAGTATCACTGCTTTCCTAGTTTGACGCAAAAAAAAGAAATCCATTCCGAGGATTTGACACTGACACATTGTTTTCACCTTAAAACGAGCTGGCGTCTGATTTTTTACTGTCAAATGTAAGCCGTCATGTTGAAAATGAGTTGTTTCCCTCAAGCTTTAGGCTATATTATATGTGTATTATACCTTCTGGACAGATGGTGATGCGTGATGTGCCTCAGTTGAGGCAGCCTAGTAACAGTATGAACTCCGTATTGAACTGTTCACGTCTTAATACTGCCAGTGTCCGCTTTTTTCCTTCGAGACTGAAGGTGCAGGGCAGGTGTACAGTTTTAATTAAACTGGAAGCAGGTTGGCTGGAGGCGAGTACTGGATGAATAGGTGTTGTGTGTGTACGTGTTATCTGGAACCTGTTTAAACAGCACGAGGCCAGGCAGTGCTGGGACAGCAGAAGCAGACAGCATCGTCTCCTGGCTGAGACCATCTGCACAGCCACCAGCCGGCCTGCCTCACACCTGTTCCCCTCTCCCCCGCTTCCACTGGCCCCATGTGGGTCAAGCGCATGAAACCAGACACAGACATGGTCGATTGCAGCGAGGGGTCAGTCTGCTGGTCCAGTGCCCACACCAGCACACACTGCAGTGTGAATATATATGCCTAGTTCTGTTAAAGCCACACTGTTAAAAGCAAAGGTTCCTGGCCCTGGACCTTTGGTTCATCAGTCTAAAGCTTTACATTATGTTGAGGTTTTTTAAAAGGTTCTTTACACGTAAACATCCAGTAACCAGAAACATTCTCATATGCAGTTCACCCCAAAGAACCCACTTTTAAAGCACTTTGTATTTTCTGGTGATCATGGCTACGATTACAGTTGTGCAAGCAAGCATTTTATTTTTGTAGTCACGTTTATATGAGATGAAATAATCCATTATTCATTCTGCTGTAGTGCAAATGGTTTTCGTTCACCTGGAGCACTGCATGCATGAAAAAAAAACATTTGCTGTTGAGTAATTACTGTGTGTTTTAAGTGACGAACTGCAGACGTTCTGGCCAAAAGCCAGGTTTCTTATCAGTGCAGTGTATGGGACTCACTTCATTAGTGATGTCACCCAATCGTTAACCCCTTACATAAACGAGCTTATTTTCCATCAGACTCTTGCACTAATACTTAGCTTGTTTAATCGGTTCCCCCTATTTGTCTTTGTCCCCTTTGACTGGGAAAATATGCAGAAAACCATTCGTTGCCAAGTTTACATTCACTGTTAATCCGGCAGTGAGAAATGCTCAGTACTGACCATGACTGTGAAAATGGTTCGTAGGTCAAAGAGTCTGAATGGAGAGATGAAGCTGTTGTTTCACTTCAAGAAGAAAAATGTATTCAATTCATCCTGTAGACTGTGTTCTTCAGGAATGCACTGGAGAATAGTATGCTGCCAAGAAACCTGCAATTGTATGTTGTTTTTTTAGCTATTTCATGTATGAGTCTCTTTATATTCATTGACGATCTCATTCGGACTTGCTGACAAACTCGGCCCTCAGCTGGAAGTGAAGGCTGCGAGGTGTTTCTGTGCGCGAGGGATAAAGCCCCCCTTTTTTTGTGAGGGCCGTCGATTTGCTTCGACATCAGTTGCTGTGGAGGAGCAGGTGATGAATTATTGATGTGGATAGCATCTCCTAGAACCTATGTTCCAGATCGATAAGATGCATTGATGGGCTACAGATTTATTCGCAGGAGGAATTTAGAGCGCTGGTTATAGAATTTCATCACGTGCGGCAGGAGTCAAGCGAGTGATGGAGTGTGCGGAAAATTCAGATGCGATGAATGATCAGCGATAAACACAATACGTTCAGTTACCTGTTATTATTATCTGTTATTTTTTCACAGAGAAGCTCAAGCTAATGGAATGAAACAGATTGTGGGAGAATTTATTTTGCCAAATGAGGATGAATCGAATGAGCCGAGGCCAACAGAGTTGTTCATAGATCTGTATTTTAAGAGCGCGTCGTGACCAAACAACAATTGGTGGGGAAAAAAACATGAAAATATGTAGTTAAAAGGTTTTGGTTGGCTGGAGAGGAAATGCTGTATAGAGAGGCTGTGGTAGAGTGGCTGTGGGCTAGAGGGTATATGCAAGTTAGCGAGGAGCCAGTGTTGGTCCAGGGTTAACCAAACAGCCTGCTGCTCCACTGCTCCAGCTGACAGGTGTCCTGGCTGCCTGCCCTTGCTCGCTTTCTCTCTCTCTCTCTCTCTCTCTCTCTCTCTCTTTCTCTCTCTCTCACTCTCTCGCTTGTTTGCTCACCCACTCCCTCTCTCTTCCTCTCTTGTTAATCCAATACTCATTTACCAATTAACGTCTCTTTCTCTCTGTCGTTCTTACCCCAAACATGTGCTGGCGCACACACAAACACACACTCTCTCTTTTTCATTCGCGTCCGTACATAATATAGACAGTCTCTCTCTCTCAGTCACGCACAGACAAAAACCACCACCCTGCCATCCCCTGTTCTTACTCTCTCCCTCTCTCTCTCACTCGCTCTCCCTGCTCTCTCTCTCTCTCTCTCTCTCTCTCTCTCTCTGTTTATTTTCCTGCCTCCATCTGGACCAGGCTGATATTGTAATCGCCCTAATGCACATTGCCTTCCCCTCAGACTCACACACAATGTGCCATCCTGACAAGCCCCTTTTTTATTTCAGATAAGCCGGGGATGTGTGTTTAATGAATACAAAGCCGCGGTGTGTCGCCGTGCACTCTGCCAGAAGCTAATCTTATTGAATAGGTGCTTTTCAGTGATGCAGAACGCGATAGCAGTGCAGGAGTGAAGATGTAACCTGTTATCTCGCAACTCCTCTATTTTCCTGTCACAGAATTTACATTTAAAGATTAGCTGCAAAAGGGTAAAAGATTCAGGGTGGTGAAGGTGTTAGGGTGGCAGGCGCGTGTGCATGTGGCTGCGCATGGGCATGCAGACGTGCAAATGTGTTAGGGGTGAGGCGTGGGGGGTGTTTGAATGAGGACGGCTGAGTGTGTGAGAAAGGGCAGAGCGAGAGAGAGAGAGAGAGAGAGGAGAGACAGGGTCTGTCGTTCAGGCCATGTCTGGCATACGTGTCAGCCTTGCGGCAGTCTCTAACCCTCTCCAGGCCCGGCTCCTCGCTCCCTGGGAACAGAGATTAGCACATTGTTATCTGTAATTGGGTTTGGTCTGTGGATCCAGGGCAGCTTTGAGTCACAGAGAAGGTGAGAAAGGGAGATGACCGGGCATTATGTATTGCTGTATCTGCGTAAATTTGTGATTGATGGGGAATTTGGGCCGTGTAATGACTTGATTAGGGTTTTTCTTTTCTTCACGAGGTGACAATTGCTGAGGGATGGACCAAGCCTTTTGCTGGATGTCCATAAAACTCCTCCATAAAAAGGGGATTTTTTTATTATTATTACTTTTGTTCCATGGTCAGCGAGAAGCACAGCCAAAGTCCCGAGGAGGTAACAGAAATAAGCTCACATGTACAGAGTTGATGGTTAGTTAGTAACATTAATACTAGCGTGTCATTACACTATCCAGCGCATAGTGAATATTTTAAAGTAATTCCTCATCTGTGTGCTCACAGTGTGAGAGCACCGTATCTTTCCCGTTCCCAGTCTCTGATTTATGGGCTGCTCTTACCTAATAAATGTGATATATGGATTTTGATATGTATTTTATGAAAAGGGCGGCCTCGGTGGCCCAGTAAAGAGTAGTGTAATTAAGATTTGTTTTCAGTCCAGAGGCTCGACTCCTTCAAGCGAGCTTCGGATCAATAAGCAGAGACAGTAGGTCCCTGTGTTTTCACTTCACATATTGACATATTCAGTCAATTACAGAGAAGGCGGGGGGTGCTGAGCGAGAGCTGGTAGAGAGAGAGAAACAGAAGAAGATGGATGGATAGAATTGTCTTCATTGCTTTCCAGCTTTGGATAAGTGGTGAATGACCTAATAAATAATAGTGTTTTTTAAAGCACAATGAGTTTATGGTTCATATGCATTGTACCATGTTTATATCTCCCCACTGGGAATTCTTACACTGCTAGTGAATTAAACTTGGCATTGAATAACATCCTAATAAAAGATATATGGGCAGTTTCAAAAGGCCTGTTCCTTTCTGTTAGTGAATTGGATTAAGCTGGATTGGGGGTGCTACAGGACCTATCTGCAGTTGGCAGGTAGCGTCACAGACACTGTGGTGGGACAGTAGCTTTACGGAGGAGCTCACAGGAAGACTGTGTTGTTGCCAAACGATCAGCAGGCGCCTCGGAGATGAATGCCCGACGTCAATTATTGTGCAGCAGAGTCAATTCATAAAACAGTTCTAAAGTGGTGGAGGCAGGGGGAGGTGTGGAGGGAGGCAGAAAACAGGCAATAATAGAAGAGCAGGGGAAGAGGGGTTTGGAAACAGGGTTGGGGGGTAAACCTCTGCCTTTCAGTGTTGGTTCATTTTGTTAAATGGCTGTTGCAGCTTGATGTTGAATGGAGCAGGACCCCTGGCGCATTAGAAGTGCATTCAAATGAATAGGGAATTGTGCTGAATTACTTGGCATTATCTCCCTATGTTATCACCATCTCTTCATGAAAGACTGAAGAGACCGTTTTAACACAACAGCATGTCAGCCATCAAAAAGAGCCACCTATGGTGATGCACTGCCATGTTACAGAAGAAATACCTTCTTCGTGCTTTTCTTTGTGTGTTTTCTTGCGACACGCTACAACGCAAGGCAGGTGGGATCACTTCCAGACTGGTAAGGTGAGAATGCATTGATGAATGAAGGAAGATGATAAAGATCTTAAGTGCTTGCCCTCAGAGGCTTGTATGTGAACTTCATAGAAAGCACGAGGCGGAGAGCAAAGCGAGTCTCGGATCCTGTTTACGGTTGTTCGTGTGCCTTTTTTTAAACTGCTGGGAAGGAATTCCCCTTGCCAGGATGGTCAGGGCTTTCCGGCACAAGCTGTGCACCGAGTCGCAGCCCCACAGACATGAGAAGAGAGTCAGCACGAGGATGGGCCTGTTCCCAGGGTTTTCTTTGGCTGCTTCGGCCCAGTGGAGCTTCTCTTCAGCCTGACGTAATTAAAACACCCACACTACCAACCCTTAGGGAGCAGAGGTGTAACAATACATTAAGACACAGTACACAGCAATACAGACAATGTGACAGAGTACTTTATGGAGATCCCTTCTGTTAATTATGTTATCTAATGCAGGTGCATTCTTTGAGCACCAACCCACTTTTAGCATCATGCATCACACGGCCAGCTTCAGGCCCAGCTCTGGTCTCATTAGATGGTTGTGCAATTGTATGAGTAATCATCGTCATCATTTTTATTTCATTCATTTGTGCGAATATCAAATCATGACCTCAACATCATGATTGGTCACTTTACACAAAATCTTGAATAGAATCATATAGTGCGTACTGTAGAAACCATAACAGAATAACGGATTCATATTTTCATTCCTTTTCAAAAAGATTGTAAGCAAAACAAAGTTCTACTTTTAGCTCCGTTTGTATAAGGATTAGAGAATCATTAGAGGTCTGAAAGGCCAGAGCAGAGGACAGTGATCTATGCTGTATTGACCCACCCAGAGGATTAGTGTATCAATTAACCTTTCTTTATGTGTGTGACACAGCCGCTTAGGCCCGAGGTTGTGGCTGCTGCCTGACCCTCGCAACAACTCCTTCCCCTCAAAGCATTGTTTGTTTGATAGGAAAGATGGATTTGACCCCTGAGACAACTTGATCATTCAAAAGCTAACATAAATTACCAGAGCCAGTGTAACCCTACCACTGTAGCTCAGTGTAAGGGGTGTGCTGCATTAGGTACGTTTCCAGAGATTTTGCAGTGGTAAAGTTGCTGACCAGTGTGTGTTAACATGCAGAGATGAGGAGGGTATGGATGAACTCTGAATGCCTGCTGCATGGATTTGGCTAAGCGTTGTTTCATGCCCTTGCGGTCCGTCTCTGATTTATCCCTTCCAAAATACACTCCAGTGCCAGTGTTTAAATAAGTGCAGATTGTGGTGAGCAGCGCAGCGGTGTGGAGATTAAGACCATACTCCGAACATGGAAGGGCTTCTCATGAAGCAATAAAATGGCAGCGCGTATAAATCTATCTTGCCTTATAAGGTCAGAAATGTTTTAAGTTGTTTCAGGGTGTTTGCTGCGTGCCAGTAATTGCTTTTCCATCTGTCTTTATGTCTCTTTATCAACATCTGGTTTTGTGCGCCATACTTCAGTATTAAGTATACTTTATAGGACAAGGGTTCCCAGTTCTGCTAGTGCTATTAGCTTAGCCTTGACTACCGCTCAGAGTGCAGATCTCCACATATGTTTGCCATTACCCCATACCATTCACAAAATGTAATAACTTTTTTTTGGATCCGAGAGAGGGTGAGTTTGTGCATCGGCGTGTGTTTTCCTTCTTTTCGCTTCATTTTTTCCATAACTGTAAAGCCTTTTTCTAAAGCTCTGGTCTTAATATTCCCTCAGAGACCGGACAAATTACTGGCTCTTAGGGCGTTCAGGGGTGTGTAAGTGTAATGGGAACGGTTCATCCCCTAAAGCTCTGCCCTGTCTGCACCTCCCTTACCTTTAAACAGACAGAGAGAGAGAGAGGAGGAGAAGAGAGAAGACAGCAGCTTTCTTTCTGATTTGCTCACAGTCGTCTCATTTGGCGCAAGAAAGGATGCGTCTGTTTCAAGCGGTTCTCCTTCTCAGAGGAACGTGCACACACTTTGGCAGTGTTGCAAAGATATGATCTTAATCTGCTATTTCCTCTTTGGCAGTATTAAATTGTCCACATAATAATTCACAGCTGCACAGAGATACAGTATAATGGTACAAATGCAATTTTGTGTTTGGTTACCCTTTTTTTCTTTCCTTTTTTCCCACCACCCAACTAGCTCCTGCTACACTATAATATAATATGTATGTATTTGTGTGTGTGTGTGTGCGTTTGTGTGTGTCTGTGTGTGTGTGTGTCTGTGAGACATCCGTTATCCCGAGCTTGACTGTGCTGCCTGCAGATTTTGCCAACTGTCTTATATTTCTGTTGCATCACCTTCGCAGTTTTGTCCTACAGCAATCAAAACAAGCGGTGCAAGTCACAGTATTTGAACTGCTCACTCATTTAATCCCTCCGCGCGGCCACATGGCAGTGATTACACCGCGGCAGCCTGCCGAATGACAGTTTCTAGGCAGATGTGCGGGGCAGATAAAGCCGCCATCCTCGTGTGTCACCTGGAGCAGGGATGCACCACGCATCGCTGGCGCGCACCTCTCTCTCTGCTACAGCCTCACAAGGTGCTCGTTGCTAAAGAGACAAATGCATTTGGCGCGCATGGCCTCAGGCTATTGCTTTTAATGACGGCACAAACGGAAAAGTCAACGGCTGATTAGAGATTGAAGAGACGTACACGGAGCATGCTTATTAAGATCCCTTTGGCTCCCGCCTGGTCCCTTCCTGCCACGCGGCACCAAACATTACTCTCTGAAAAGGCCCTTTGCGTCAGCTGAGTGCTGGAGGCACTTGCATGTTTGTGTTTGTTTTTACTGTGTGTGTGTGTGTGTGTGAGAGAGAGAGAGAGAGAGAGAGAGAGATGGATTAGAGAGCTATAAATGTAGAGTTGGGGTTTATCTGCGATTGGCACCATATTTCTCTCCCCGTAGGATTCAGGGACTGAAGAGGAGGGGAGAGACAAGAATGCCTTTATTCAAAACAACTGTTTGTGTGTAATTAACATATGAAAGGAAGCTTACAATCTGGCAAATCCCCACACTTGTTTTCAATTATTTATCTGCATTCCGTGCGAGGGCTGGGGGTCTGCAGGGGTGGGAGGGGAGCTCCACAGTGCCATGAAAAGGGAAGTGGTTTCTCTGTGACTGAGCTGGAGGGCCTCTGGGAATGCACTATCACACATGATGAGATGGAAATAGAGTTAAGCTGCAGAGTGGATTATGGTCGATGAGGAGCGGACCGAGAGGCAGGCTGAGAGAGTCCCTGCACGATACACACATGCGGGTCAGTGTGATTATTGAATGGGCTTCAGTCAGTGTTTAGTGCCTTTGTGAGAGACTGAGCTGGGCATTGATCCGACTGGAAACCACATGACAGCGTGTGAAATGTAGATGAGAGTGAGAGGGGATCAAATATGGCCAGGGGAGACCCCAGGGCTGCTATTCACAAGGCATTTTCAGAGTAAGAGCACTGATCTAGGGTCAGCCTCTGTTAGGTGACCAGATTTTCACTATCCAAAATTTAGCTGAAACACCTGCTCATCCAGCACTTCCTCTGAAATCTGGGGTATTAATAGAGAGTCAGTCCCCCTTTGCTGCAGTAACAGCCTGCACTCTTCTGGGAAGGCTTTTCTCTAAATTTGAACGTTGCTGTGAGGATTTGATTGCATTCATTATGTGAGGTCAGGCATTGGCATAGCTTAATCAGAGGAGCTGCATCACTACAGAAAGCCCTGTTTCATTGTTTTTAAACTCCTATAGCAGACATTTATAATTGGCCATTCTGAACAGTTCGTTTCCATGAAAAACAGTTGAATGCCTGTGCCAGCAACAGTACAGCTTAAAGCACCTAAAAGTTTGAAGAGTGTCTTGAGGGAGAAATGTTACCTTATATCAGCAGCCCTACTCAGAGATGCTTAGAGAATATAAACCCAGATCCTTGTTGTTTGAGAGGTGGAGGGAGAGTTTGAGTGGGGGGGGTGTACAGTGCAATTGGACAGACAGAGATAGAGTCATAAAAGAAAGAGGTACATGTAGCCGGGTGGGGTCTCCTTCGGTCGGCCACTGTCATGGACTTGATTGATATCCAGGGCTATATCAGCACCAGCCAGGACTAGTCTGGACACAGCAGAGGAAACCAGGGGAGGAGCAGGAAAGCAAGGGGCAGGAGAGCGGTTCAGCGAGAAAGTGAGAGAGACGGTTATGTGTGTATCTGTGTGAGAGACAGAAAGAGCTATTGAACAGACATACAGACCTCTCTGCCAGAGGCCACAAAAGTATGGGAGCAGGGAGGCACAGTGAAAGCAGAGGAATGGAAAAGGGAGCAGAGGGATCACATGAGATCATGTTTAGATGTGTGGGTTTGAGTGGATGAGATTGTGGTTGTATACCAGATTCAGCACCATGATGTATTTGTAAGACTCCTTCTCTGAATTATGGTTCAGGGACAGTTTAGATGGGCCGTTCTATGCTGTATTTAATGTAGTGTCAAAGGGTTCAAAGCTCCTGTGTTTAGTGCAATAGAGTGATGGAAGGAAATAGTCTGCATAATGAGATAGTCGTAACTAAACTAGTAATGCTGAAACAGCTAGAGCTGTCCTTGAGAGAAAAAAAAGTGTGTCATTTAGGCAGATACCTGATGTTTAAAGATGTCTTTTCAAATACTGCAGCAGGAAAATCTGGTAAAATCACTGTAGTGGGCAGATTGAGTTTGCAGCATGTATGTGTGTGTGTGTGTGTGTGTGTGTGTGTGCGTGTGTGTGTGCGTGTGTGTGCGTGCGTGCGTGCGTGCGTGCGTGCGTGCGTGTGTGCTTTTTCACTGCACATTGAGGGACAGAAAGCCATAGGAGCCACGCATGTGCTGTCCACACTTACCAGCACATTTGTTGTTTCCCCTCCTGCAGAATTTGCAACACATTGGTGTGGGATCACAGTCATGAGACGTGCAAACTACCAGTGAGACGTCATATGTCAGCAAGATGGAGAGACTGCAATGTGTGTGTGTGTGTGTGTGTGTGTGCAAGTGTGGTTTACAGTGAATTAAAAATGAGAAGCGATTTCATCCTGTTTGGTTATGTGTTTTGTTGTTTGTGTTTTGTCTTGTTTTGTTTTTGTTTTGTTTTTATCTCGGCTGTGGTGAGCGGCCTTGCAGCCCTGCTTCCACGGCTGTGCGGAAGGTAAGATCGCGAAAACCTGAAATCATCTGCCTCATGACTCACCCTCCTCTCTCCTGATCATGGCCCTGTTCTCTCTCTCTCTCTCTCTCCCTCCCTTCCCCCACCTCCATCAGCCCCCATGCCGTCTGTGGGTTTGATTTAGTGGCTAAGAGGCTTTCTTAGCAGTGGGCGAGGGATGCTAATGGTGCACATATGCTGGGAGACAGTGTTTTATTTTACGAGTCAGACATGAGGCGATTCTGATTCAGGCGAGGGTGAACATAACTTATCCATTGCTGCGGCTGCTGCCATATTTTATTAATGGCAATGCATTCTCTTTTTCTTCGGCTCATCTCGTGCAAATTAACTCTCTCTCTCTCTCTCTCTCTCCCAGTTTCTTATTCGCTTACCTCTTACTCTGGTGTAGATGGTAACTTTATTTAGCATATTGTACACATAGACAAACACACACACACACACACACACAATGAGCGCTGCTCTGCGGGTGCTCCTGCAGTTCGGCAGGGCTGCTCACCTCACCACATATCTGCAGTGCCTGTCGTCATGGCAACAGCAGCGGGCTGGGCGGCCGGAGGCACTGTATGGCGTGGAGGGAGGTGAAGTGGGGCAGATCTGGTCCTGGCCTGGCAGTGGGGTCAGTGGGCCAGTTCTGACACAAACCTCGTTTCTCCTCCTCAGGGATATTTCTGGCCAACCCTGAGAGTGTGCCATATGTTGGCTGTAACACTAGATATATAACCTTTGAGAATACATGTGTGGGTTTGCCTTGACTCAGAAGGTCATATATCAGAGATGATAGAAGTGTGTGAGATATAAATGATTGCATTCACCACACACAGAGAAACGGGCCTGTAGACGAAACAGTAGCAGTATGCTGGTATTGTATCTCAGTGTGCCATATATTCAAAATGCATTTTCAAGCCCCTGTTATGACAGGATTAAAGCTTGGCCTGCTTTTGTTTGACCACATTTGATTTTATGTTAATTGGTTCAAATTAATGCCTTTCTTGACCCACATAAGAAAAAAGTTCACAAGCCTGTTCAGTAAAGATATTCGCAGCATTTTTTGAGAGATGGCTCAAAATGTAAGCATTTTGTACCCTTGAAACATGAGTAATCGAGTTATAGTTATAGCACATACTTGGTCAAATGACAAAAATCATGATTATGTTTGTTGCAATATATGAGATATTAGAAGAAACCTTTGTGAAATGTTGTGGATCCTAAAAAAAATAAGTAAATATGATTTTGTTGTATTGAATTTCTCAAACGTTTAATTGTATATGACATTTCCAGTCACCTCAAAATAGAGACTTCAGTTTCAAGTAAAACTGAAGTCTCTGTTTTGCACTGTGGGATTGGAGAGTATCTTGTCTGGTCAGTGTTATGTTTTTATGGGACAGTGGCATGCAGGGGAACTCCTGAGCGCTTTTCCTGAGCGGGTTTTTCTCGATGGGGACAGCTCGTGCCAGAGAGAGAGAGCGCGTAGGCTGGCTGAGGCTTGTTGATGCCCCAGGCAGCGCTTGCGGAAGGCAGATAGAGGGCCTGGCCTCTCTGGCAGGACAGTGGAGGTCAGTCCACCAGCTCGCCCACCCTCGGGACTTCCGACTTTAATTACCTGAGGATCAAAACATCCCGGCCGGCCTGGAGGAGAGAGTGTGTGAACGGGGGATATCAGGGGCCGTGCGGTCCCACGGCAGCGACATCCTGCCCGGTGAGGCCGAGCCCTGTCCGTCCTGGTTCCTGACAGCGGCCTATCTCTGCCGGGCTCGTGGTTCCTTCCATTCTCCAGCCCATTGTGTGGAACAGGGCTGGGCCAGGAACGACTGGTTCCTGTTGGACTCGCTCTCTCCCCCCGGCCAGTCCCGGCCCTACTGACAGATTCCTCCTGTTTTGTTTTCGCTCTCTTTTTGTTATTAGTGATGAGGATATCAAGAAAAATAACAATTGATGAGACTTTTGGGTCTTATCTGACCCCCTTTTTTCCTTTTGCATCAGTGTGTGCGGTAGATAACTAAAAAAAAAATGACTGACACATTGCAGCAGCAGTCCTCCCTCTCAGTAACAATGATAAAGGAGAAAGTGTCTGAGCAGGAATTTTTACACTTGAGTGAAATTTCAGCACTTGTTTGTGTGTACGTGTTATTTCTTTTTCAACATGGATTTCTTTGAGCCCCTCTCCAGAGTTATGTGTGTAAATGTGCTGAGCAGTGGAGCGACGCGTGTGTGTGCTGCACCATGTGAATGCAGGAATTACTCTAACACAATGAGTGTGTGTGTGTGTGTGTGTGTGTGTGTGTGTGTGTGTGTGTGTTCTTCAGGATAAGTTTACCCAGTGAAGTGTGTACCATTAGCGCCACCTAGTGAGGAAGCTTAGCAGGATGAGTCATGTTTCTCTCTTTCTGTCCTCCTTACTCTGTCTGAAAGAGCGCTGTATTCTATCAAATATGAGGGTGGCTTGATGAATGAGCTGTGCTGTGTGTTTGAGAGAGAAGTGCTGGGGCTCAGCCCACCTCAGGCAGCAGTGCGGCGGCGCGGCGAGCACGACTTGGCTCCTGTTCAAACTAGAGAGCTGATTTGTGACTGATGAGATAATTGCCTTTCATGAATCAGCAGAAGAAGAGGGACAGGCTCTCTTTAGCACAACGAGACCTCTTCCACAGTTAATTCAGCTCAGAAGTGTTGCAAATGCGGAGAGATTGGATGGTGTGCTTCAGAGACAGTGCAGGTAGCCCCAGGGGGTGTATTGTATATGTGTATATTAATAGATATGAAAAGCTTAGGTATGCAGTCTGTATCATTTGCTATGTGCTTTGAAATCTTTTAATTGTATTTCCTGCCTGCTTAACGTTTGCTGGCCGATGCTGATATGCAGTGTGCATAACTACCAGTAAACGTTTATAAAAATGTAGAACTTAATGCTACATGCACATAGATTAGTACAAATGCTTTTATATAGTACCAAAAACATGTTTTGACTAGTAGCAATAGCAGAAAGCTGTTGTGTGCTATGTAGACCCATTTTTGAAAAGGTTCTTCATAAAAATCGTATAGAAAACGGGTTTTCCATCGTAGAGAAGAACATTTTAACAAGGCACAAAACCATTTATGCATTCAAGTGGCTCTTTGAGTGTTCATGGTTCTGTATAGGACCATTGCCTTCAGGAAAGAACCCTTCAAATGAAGTGAAGTATATTAAATGTAGGTGTTCTAGTGCGGCACACCTTTATAAAGGGCTTCTTTATGGGTTCTTAAATAAATGCAATGGTACATGTGAACCAATGTCTCTATATGGCCATGGAACTGTTGTATATCTCTGTAAAGAGCTGTTTTAATACTATACAGAACACATTTGACTAAGAGTGAAGCCTGGCATCACTTAAACATTAAACTCTTGCCAAGTACAATACATGCATCATCAAATATGAGCTTAAGTTATTGATCAAATCTAAACAGCTCCCCAGTGCCTGTAATTCTTTCATCAGTTTAATGCCAGGTTTCTTTTGGTGTAGTTGCAGAACAGAACTAAACAGTCCATTAAAAACCGGCTATATCAATACTGCTCACTTTATATATGCAATCTTAGATATTAACCGATGTCTGGAGAGTATCCTTTTATCAGTACTGGCCAGCACTAAGTGAAGGGTGATTGTAGGTGAGGAGGGAAAGAGGGCTGGACTGATTAGCAAGGCCATGTGGAGAAGGTAGAGAAGGCGGGAGAGAAATGGAGACAGTGCAGCAGCCCTTACCCACAGCCTGCTCAGAGACCCAGGGACACCAGAGTGGACAGATGGCTGAAGAGCCGGACACACAAATGCACACACACACACAGACACACACACACATGCTGTCCTTGTCCTCTTCTTCCTGCTTTAGTTTTACGCGCACTCCGTTCAGCGCTGTGGATGGGCACAGAGAATAAAGAACGGAAGGCTAGAAAATATGGCACTACATCTTGGACCCTCAGTTACAAAGCTATTCATTGCCCACTCATTCTCCATACACAGTACAAGTATGGGACACACGTCTGCTCCTGCCTTCTGTCTGTCAGCGCTATCAGCTCAGTGAACACATTACAGAGAAGCATCAACACAATATGAAGCATATTTATTGCACTGCCCTCGCTGCAATTTACAGCATGTTGACCCGTACAAGTAGAGATCCGTTATGGCCATTGTTTAAATGTAATTATACAAATGCATTAGCTACTCACATAATGAAGCACATTAATACTCGATTTCCTTTCGGTATCAACAGGTTTGAATCTGCCCATCCAATTTCTTTTCTGAAGCACAAACATGCAAACGTTTGTTTTTATCTACGACTCGGTGGAAATCAGGATGTAAAGTCATTATTTGACAGCGAAGTCTCATTAGCGGTAGCGGTATGTGTTATAATGGCAAGCATGTTGAAAAATACTCTCCAGAAAAAACTGTGAATACTCCAGAGAATACTCTGTACCAAATACACTATGTTATGTACAGAAAATGCTGTGATCAGTAAGAGTGGTGGAAATAAATACTATAGCTAAATAAATACAATTACTGCTGAAGTTTAGTTCAAATAGTGGCATGGAGTTTGACTTTACACCAAGTCTGTTGTTGCTTGTAATTAGGACATAACTTGTGATATTGAACACGATAAAACTATTGCATATAAATGACTGCACATAATAATAAAGATATTGCACATAATGATTATGTAGTTAAATACATAATAAGCACCTAGGAAATTGCAACAGCACCAGGTTATTGCACAGATCATTGTTTGAGTGTATGACGTCTGATTTTTTAAATTGTATTGTTACACTCGTAACAATGAAGAGTAACAATGCAATCTCTTCTTCTGCTTACCAAAGATTACTTACAAATGTGATCTGATTTGAAGATTCAAATCCGCACTTTGAACAGGATTTTTCAGGTCCTTTGAATATGAATGAGTCAGAAATATGAATAATTCATGTGAAATTACATACCTTTGTTTCCACCAGCAATAACAGCCACTTCTGTGGGCTAAATAAACAGACAAATGATAAAGTCTGTCATTGCATTCTAGGTTCAACAAGTCTCTTCTCTTTCAGTCTGTTTTTGACCATCAGTGTCTTTGTGTGTGTGTGTGTGTGTGTGTGTGTGTGTGTGTGTGTGTGTGTGTGTGTCTGTATCTTCCGTGTGTGCTGAGGCCATGATTGAAACTGAGCCATTTACACTGCGATTCTCACTTTTCTAATCTGCACTTGTGCTCTTTAGGGGTTCGGTTAGACAGACGGCCGCCCCCCTCCCAGTTTGTGCCTCTCCCTCTCGTTCACTCTGTCGCTGCGCTGTACTCTTCGGCCGCCCTGCTTGCTAGTTGCTCGTCATAGAGCACTAATGGCTTCCAGCTGTGTGGAAAATCGGGCCCTTTGGGCCGGGTGAAGGCAGGGAGTAGGCAGAGGAAAAGCTAGACTAATTCGGCCCCTTTGTTCTGCGTTATCGGACCACAAAGGACAGCGGCTCCGTCACGTCTCCCTCCAGCACAGGTCAAGCAGTGTGGGGATACATGGGGTAAATGTGTGCATAAGTGACCAGTCGGGGAGGGGGGGGGCATGCGGACACTGCCGTCCCTCCCACCCAGACCCCCGGCTCATGGGATCAGGGCAAAGACAGGCTGTGGCAGTCAACCACCATTCATCAGCAGCTCATTGGCTCCTTATTTTGAGCACCACAGCCATTCAGGCTGTCAAAGCTCTCAAGACAAAAGTCACAGAGCAGGTCCCATTCAGGCTGGTAAAGGCAAACTCCTCCAATAAAAAAAAAAAAAACAGTTCAGCGGAGTCTTCTTAATTCATGCTCTCTCTCATTGTCTTTCTGTTACTCTTTCAGTCTGTTAACGCAGTCATTTACATAAAGGGCCCATATCCGACATATTCACCATAATTAACATATTCTGAGAAATCCATAATTTTTTACATGGCCATTTGTTGAAATCTCAGTTTTTTACTGTAGAATTAACCAGGCTGTTTTATTTCTGGTCTTTTAAGTCTGATACATGTAAATCTTCAGTGTTGTGCCTTGTTCTTTGGCTGAAACACTCCTTGTAACTTCAGCAAGAATAGGCCGTTCCTAAGACTGCTATAGGCTGGACAGGTATGGAAATGTATTGGTTTTCTTTGTATCACAAAAAGGCAAAATCTTAATGGGCTGGTTTTGCAGCTTAGTTTCCATGTAAGCACTGTATTGACAGAGAAGTGCACAATATGCTTTTTCTTACACATCAAAACGATATGCACCCTTGGAAGCTGTGGTTAAAGAGAGCTGTAATGTTTATCCTAAGCATATAATCAACACTATCCCTTCTTTAACTCTGTACTGTTGAATTATAGGGGTTGGTTATTTGGGGTCATTTATTTTGAGCTCCAGAGCCATTCAGATCAGTTCAACACAGAAGTCACAGATCAAGTCCCATTCAGCCTGGTAAAAGCAAGCTGCTTTAGTTAAAAGGGGGGGAAAAACTCACTACGCTTCAGTGGAACGTCTTTCGTCTACTGTTTCCCCCTCTCTTATTGTCTTCTTATTACTTTTTCAGTCTGCTAATGCAGCCAGTTACTTAAAGAGACCGTTTGTCAGACCAGGGCCAAACGTGCACTCTCTACTCCTCCCTTCTGAAAGACACTAGCAGAGGACACTGAGAAAAGGCTGAGCTGTTTTGGTGCCATGTAAAGCCAACAGTATAGCAGCTCTTTAGAAATGCACTCATTTAGCAGTAAGGGGTGAAGGGGAGCCCTGGGCTTTGTAGGCTTTGTACTGTTTTGAGGAGAGGTGTGTGTAGCTGTAAGTACTGGCCACACATGAATGGAGAGCAGACTTTCTCACGCACGCTAACACGCTCCGAACGCCAGTACATACGTGCTGCTTTTTTTTTTCTTTTCTTTTTTCATAAAAAGCAACGGCCTTCGTCTGTCATTTGCATTTCAACCAGATTTTATTTATACCTAAAGATCTTATATTTGGTTTATTCTTTTTTCTTTACTGTGTTTTAAATGTACTTCATTGGACACTACTGAGATTTGAAAGTGTGGATCTAGGCCTACATCATGGAAAGGGTCCAAATGATTAATTAATAAACTTCATTCGCAGCTAATTTAAATGACCCTGGTATCACAAGTTACTTTAGGTAGAGATGGCACTTTCTTTTCCAGCATTGATACTATTAAAGCAGATATTGTTTTTTTTTTTCATCTACTGAGCTTTACAATTAGCTATTTTTAATTGAAACACTTCTTTTGAGATGAACACCTAAAAGTAGGCTGTTGTTCACAGACATGCTATACTCTACCATTCTTTAGGAAGAAATACACAACACGACACTGCGCAGACTGAGTGTGTGCTATTTCAACAAATGGGGTGGGGGTGGCAGAAGTGATGCTTAGGTGAAAGATGAAGGAAGCAAGAGGTTAAGAGAGAGAGAGAGAGAGAGAAAGAGTATGCCATTAAATAAAGGAAAAATGCAGATGCGGTCCCCTAACCCATCTCCTCTCTCTCTCTCTCTCTCTCTCTCTCTCTCTCTCTAGTGTTTTCCTCACATGGTGCTCATCTGCTGTTTAAGGCGGCTGGGAGAAATGCCTTCAAGCTGACAGGGACTGAAAGCCCAGACATATGTTAATCACATGCAGTGATGGCAGTCTGGGAGGAAAGAGAGAAAGAGAGAGAGAGCGAGGGGAGAATGGAGGAGAGGAAAGAGCGATAGGGGGAGAGAGAGGGGGGAGGAGTGCCACTCTAGAGACTTAAAACCCAGCAGCGGCAGCAGCAGACGAATGCCTTTGTTAGGACTCTCCAAATTGATTTTTCTTTTTTTAATGAGGCTGCTGCTGCTGCAGCTGTATCTGCTACTGACATGATGAGGAGGGGGAGTGGGGGCAGGCGAGGGGGTGTTGTTTTAGAGGAAGGATGCTCAGGTCCTACAGATGGGGAACGCAGCACGCCTACATTTTCACTGGCCTAGATATATAGGCAGCGTAGTCGACCTGCACATGCTGTTTGTTGGGAACTGTTGTATGGATTCTGATACATGAATCTGGAGCATAAGGTGCATTCTTTATATCTGGATTGACTGTCTTTACAGATGCAAACATGCCACATATTCACCGGCCTCAGATGTTGCCTTAACAGGGTGCAGTAGTAAAAAGCTGGATTAGTTTAAGCATTAGCAGATGTGTGTGAAATTGCAGAAGTGGCCTGAGCCCTGTTGTTTTTGGAGAAGTACAGCTAATGCAGAGCATATGAAAGCGTCTTACGCGGGACTCTAACTTGGTTGTTGGATCAGCATTTAGCCGTCTTCCCTTTATCTGCATTCCTCCACTGTGTGTGACCTGAACATCTCTTTCATTTCATTTCAGTTTAGTTTATGAGAGTAACGATTTCAATATGATTACTTAAAAATGGATTTGTGCATCAAATGTATCTCTTCTGAGCATCTTTTATGTGCCTTTGTTCTTTAAAGCCACTGTCTTATCAAAACTTCTAGGGGCATCCTGTCCAAGTACAGTGAGTGTGCATGCCAACATTAACATGGTAATAATATTCAAACATAAAGCATACATTTAGGAACTTCCTTTTTATGTATTTTATCAACAGATCTGGCGAGAAGTTGTATCAAATCGATATGAATGAAATTCAGTTTTGTGTAACGTTGCTTTTTATGTTTATTTCAGTTCAGTACAAGTCACAAAATTTCATGAGAATATCAAATTGTGAGCCCGATATTGTGGATCGAATTGAAGAACAAAAAATGATCATGCATCATGCATGTTATATGGAATATGCATATAACACTGAAGAATTAACCACAGAATAGTGTGTGCTGCATGGAACATATTCAGTCTTTTGCTTTCTGCTTTATTCCTTCTATTTGATTTTTAATAGTCTTCAAGCTGCTGCATTTGTGCTCCCCATCTCTCTCTCTCTCTCTCTCTCTCTCCCTCCCTTCCTCCTCTCTCTTTTTTTTCACACATGAGCATGCTCAGTAGTGTATGGCCGCTTCAGGTCAGCTGGGAGGAGACAGTAGAGGAGGCGGGGAATCTGTGTGTGTGTGTGTGTGTGTGAGTGTGTGTGTTTGCTAGCTGTCATTGTCTCAGCCTTGGGAATCAGAGTGTGTGAGCATGTGTGTGTGTGTGTAAGCGTGAGACCCCTGTGGCCACGCGTGCCCCCGTTAGTGCTGGGTGTCCCTGTGCACAGAAAGGAGAGAGTCTAGTGGCAATTCTCCATCTGCCCCTCACCCAGCACCCAGCCTGGGTGAGAGACAGAGAGACAATCTGAGAGAGAGAGAGAGAGAGCATTTTGGATACAGTTTTTTCCAAGCTGGCTTTATCACTCCAGCATGCCAGGTGAGGTGGGACATCTTTGAGTGCGCCGTGCGTAGGGTAGGAAATGATGTTTATTTTTTTAAGGTTACTGACTTCAATTTAGGGGCATTTTAGACACAATCTGGGACAAAATGTCAACATTTTAACTTGCAGTTTGATCCCAGTTCCAGTAGAATAAATAGTGGGCCATTTCTTAAGATGATCGTGTTTGCTCAGTTTTGTTGTTGCATTTAATTACATTAATGTATTACATTTATAGCATTTGTAGCAGCACGACTTGCCACTTTACTTTTGTTTTACAGGGCACAAATGACAAACAAATGCCATTTTTGCCTCCTACCCATGCTTATATCTGACACAGGCCATGCTGTACGTTTGAGTGTGTTTCGATGCATGTTTTCAGTCATGTTTGCTTCTCACATGCACACTTTTAGATGCATTTTGAAATTCATCCTTGTCTGTTGCTGCCTGCTGTTTACATGTGATGTAAAGGATAAGATAGCTATGTAGTGTGTGTGGGTGTACTGTAAAGTGACAGAAGTGATGGACATGATTCATAGTTGTACATAATTTCCATATAAATTGAATATATCAACACAGGTTTGTCTTTCAGTTTACTTCCTCTTGGCAGTAATTATGTATACAAACACTTTTTCATTGTGCTGTCCCTATATGCCCCTCCGCCTCTGTCTGTGCACCTCTCTGGCACGATTCATGCTCTGTCGTGTTGTGTCACTCTCAGAGTGTGCCAGAGAAAGATATAATAGTTACAAATGGAGGATAATGGGTGGAGAAGGAATGAGATGAAATGCCGGCATTTGGTAGAAGCAAAGTGGAATAGCAAAGAAGGGGAAGCAGAGAGAGACAGAAGGAGGAGGATGGAGAGAGAGGGCAGCTGGCAGGCTGTGTGTGTATGGGGGTTGTAGGCAGCACTGAGTGCTGCATGCTCTCTGGTCTTCACAGATGGTGTTGTGAGACAGACTCTGCTGGCACTGCCCGCCATGCTGCTCTCCTGTGTGCCATGGGCACTGTGGCTCTGCCAGCATGAGCGTACCCACCCGCTACTCACCCTCTCGCTCTCACTCTATCTGCATCTCTCTATCGCTCTCTTTCTCTCTCACCTGTAAATGTTGGTCTGTATTATTGTTTCGCCTTTTATTTTATTTTATTTTTGGTCAATTTTGCCAAACAATGCAATTCCACCAGATGCCTTTGTGTGTGTAGCATGCAACTTAAGAGAAGGCTACATTTCTGTAAAAGCAGCCAGAGTTGAGGAAGCAGAGAGTGGCTCCCATCAGCAGTGGATTAAAAATAAATAGTCATGATTTTCTGAGCAGAAATCACTTGAGATTTGACCGAAAAATGTTGAAAAGTGCTAAAAAAATGCAGCTTCTTTAAGGGTGCATTAAATTGCTTGTTGGGTGCTTCTTTATTGTGTGTGCATCTTTTCGATGAGCGCTCTCAAAAAGGCATGGGCTATTTTGAATATATGAATGGCATTCTATTCAGTGTGTGTCAAGTGTGTGTGTGTGTGTGTGTGTGTGTGTGTGTGTGTGTGTGTGTGTGTGTGTGTGTGTGTCTGTGTGTGTGTGTGT
>JBBPDH010000136.1:16238934-16260374 GCA_037974565.1 Clupeocharax schoutedeni
CTCTCTCTCTCTCTCTCTGTCTCTCCCCATTTTTTTTTCACGCTCCTTCTTGGAAATAACATCTTGAAAATTGAAAATAGTGTCACCATCCTGTCAGTCTGTTAAAATGAGATAGAGCAGCGAGAGTGGGAGATAGAAATTAGTCATTTCTCCCCCTTTTTTTCCACTGCGATAGGAGTTGCACGGCAGGCACAGAGCAGCTAGAAGGGGCGATATATGCCAGCTCGGCAGAGATTAGAGCCTCGCAAGAAGCAATATCCTTATTAAACAGATCAAACCGTTCCTCCTCCACCCCCATGTAAAGAGGCCATCAGCCTGTTCCATACATGTTGTGATATGTGTGTTATCTTGTATCTTTAACACTGACATGTTGCTACCAAATGTACAGTTATATGCAAATGTTCAAACACACCCAGTCAAATAACATATTTTGTTGATTATCGAAAGTTAATTCACATCCTCTACAAAGCTAAATATCAAATTTAGTGCAGAATAAAATATTATCCATTATTTTATCCGTATACAGCACGCATCTTTACTTTTATCTTTTTTTTTCCAATACAATAAAAACAGTAAATAAACAGCACATGAAAGTAAACAAAATGTGTCATGGGTGCCTAAACTTTTGCATACAACTTTGTGTGTGCGCACGTATGTTCACACTTATGGTGCAGTCAATATTTGCACACATTAGGAGCGGCTAAGGCAAACATCCACATCCGTGGCCTTCCATATGCCTCCCATTCGACCTGCAAATCATTCAGTCTGCAGCAGGATATAGTTTTGCCTCCAATAAGTAATATTATCACATAATGTTTTCCACATGTACTCATGCGTTTGCTTCTTCTCTCCTCCCTCACTGTAGAACTCCACTTTAACCATAGAGGAATTCCACTCCAAGCTGCAAGAAGCAACGAACTTCCCGCTCCGACCTTTTGTCATCCCATTTCTGAAGGTATTGCACAAGCCAGCGATCTGGAAAGCATTTAAACAGCTCTGAAGCTGAGACACAGATGTGCATTTTTCTCTCAGTTCGCTTTTTCTGAGTTCAGGGAAGAAAAGGAGCAGGCATAAATGGATACGTGGTTTCCCCCCCTGAGTTGAAAGACCTTGAATTTCCTGTTCACTGGGACCTAATTTTTGTTTCTCTCTTTTTTGGGGATAATATTTTATCTGGAAATAAGGGATGTGAACCCACACAAGCCCCCAGTGTAAATGTGCAAGAGCGGTCTGGCTCCCAGCACAATGTGCTCTTTTATGCCTGATGGGGTCCATTGTTTGATAATCGATTTCTTCACATGGTAGATGTTGGAGGGCAGCGCACGTTTGAAACCATTAGCAAGGCAACATGAGCTGCTGCGCTGCTCTGGAGGAACACCAGCCTGTGCCCTGGTCCCACTCCATTTGTCACTGGGCTACTTATTTCATTACAGCTCAGAGTGGCTTGTGTCTGTTTACATTAGGCCATTTAAAGTGAAACGCTTAGGAAAAATGGATCTCGGGTGTGAATGGGTAGAATTGTAACCAGGCCTGATTTTGCAAGGTGTTATGTACATCACATTAAAATGCTACAGTGTAATATAAAGCATTTTGATTTGGAGAAGAACACATACAAATAGATAATAGGTAAAGCAATAAAACTGTTGTATTAAATTATCGTATCATGGCTAGCTTGTTTGCTGCGTGTTCATTTTGGACATGGAGGCTCCTGGCTAGCACAATAGATGGATGTATCTATCGATGATAGATTTTATTTAATGTAACCTGCTACTAAGAAATCAGTCTAATTGGATCATACAAAGCTCCACTCAGTGTCATTTGAAAGACTCAACTATAGTACTCCAATATGCTGAATGTATAAACTGTGAATATTAACTAGGGATGGTTGCAGGGATATGTTCACCACTGGCTAAAATTAATTTATAATGAGTATATTTAGCGTACATAGAAATAACGTTTAAAACCTGTCTTTGTTTCCTACGCTCTTGATCCGTCTCCCACACCGCATCAAAATGTGGTATCATACATGGTATCATCACAGCCTGTTCCTGCCCACATTAGCCTGCCATGTCCAACTGCACCCACTGTGCTATCTGCACCATTGGCATAGAGTATGTCACCACATCACCCGCAACATGGAGCAACAGGCTGCCACTCCATCATACCTCCACGTACACAGCCACAAAAATAAATGTTTGAATATCAAAAACTAGGGGAAAGTATTTTGTGTATTTTCGGGCTAAACAAAACCTTTAGAAGTCTCCTACGGAACACACGGAGAGCTTGGCACTGAGTAATGTTGACAGACAGCGGTTCTTGGAAAAACAGTTAGTAGAAGCTTTTTAGTGTTTATGTAGAGTTCATGATCTATATGCATATGAAATAACTAACATTTTTCCACTGTGGCACACATGCAGCTTATTTGTTGCCTAACTGCCCTCTTAATTGTTCAAGCCCTGAACACTCAGCGACTCAATACCCACGAGTCCGCAACCTCAAGTGTGCTTGCCTTCTGTGAACCTGCCTTGTGCATCATATAACTAAACAGCAATGTATTTTACTGTTGTATAAAAATGTATCGAATGAAATTTGTAAATTATTACACCCCTTAAACCGATAGAGAGTGGCTGATTGTATGAAAACGCTGATAAGCCAGTCACATGCAGTGTTTGAATACAGCTAAATCCTCCGCTCTTAACCTGGAGTCATTCATCCTCATCTGCTTAGAAATGACAGCTGTTATGCAGCTCACCAGCACACCTCCTTCTTTGTGTAACCTTCATTCCCTCCCCCCTTCACCATCCTTCCTTACCGCTCTGTCACGCACACACACATATCTGCACATGCTCCCAGTCTGTTTTACTCACACACACACACACACACACACTTGCTTTAACAGTGAAATAAGCAGTTGTTGGGAATGGCTCGTGTCCAGGTTGTTTACTACACAAGAGTATGATGGAATGGGGTCCCCTCATTCGATGAGAGTAGAACATGGCCCCTTTCACGCCGAGTGGCATTCTGCAGCATTTCGTCTTGTCCACTGGCAGCCCTGGGCGGCTGTGCACTGCAGAAATTGGTCCCATTAGGGGTTGTGCTGGTCGCTGACGGATGCAGGGAAGCATACAGGGACACTTCCCTCCCTCTCCGTCTCTCCGCGCCACGCCATATGGTTACTGTATCATCCAGTCAGGAGGGGTTCTATCAAAGATGCAACTTGTGTTCTCACTCTCATTCTGTATAGCTCTCTCTCGCTCTCTCTTGCTCTCTTTGTCTCTTTCTTACTCTCTCTCCCTCTCCCTCTCTCTCTCCCTCTCACTCTCTCTCTCCCTCTCCCTCTCTCTCATCTAATTTTAGTGCTTTTTCTCAAAGGAGCCTTTAATGACAAATACCATATGGCTGTGGGAACAGGGGCTTTTATAAGTGCACAGAAGCACAGCTGCAACAATGTGCATTAGAGGCGTTTTTTCATTAGGCTAATGTCATCTAACGACCCTCCCTTCAGTGTTGGGTTTGCGGGGAAGTGCTTACTGGAAGGGCAATGCGCACCATGCTAATGATGTAATCTGGAGTCAATACCAGCTGACTGCCTTTGTGTTGATAGTTTTTTTTGTGTATATGATTTCTCTAAATGACTGTTTTCTTAGATGTTAGATTTAGCTGCATTATGAAGATTTTTCTCTGTGCAACGCCAAGGCATTGTGCCAGCCTGTTCTGACACACACACAAGCACACACACACACAGCAGGGCAAGGGTAGTGTTCCACCACATGCTAGCAGTGGGAGGAAGTGAGGATTAAACTGATATGCGGCTCATTGCTTTGTGGCTTCCCTTTGATACAGTAGTTAGAACAACTAGCAGTGTGCTAATGGATGCACCGAGCTTTTAAGCATCATTTATAAAACAATCTATGTCTCTCAGCAGTACTTTCATGTAGATTATGGCTAGAAGTGAAAGGTGGTTTTGCACTGTTGGGCTGTGTGTTGGGAGCAGTGCTAATGATACACACATCACAACATGATAGCATATTTTCAAAATGGTGAGATCTTGCACACCATCTACCTGCACAAGCAGTCAATATTGACTAGCCACTGGCTGCTGTTGACAATGAGCAAACCATAGCAACCCAGCTGTATCCTAGCGGTTATCATCTGGGGAGGAGAACGGGGTCAGTGTTAATATTGAGGGGGCAGTCACAAATAAGTCGGTGTACGGGAAACCCTTCACAACAGCATCCATTAAGCATTTACCAGCTCTGCAACATAGAGCAGTGCTTCAATCACGTAACCAAACAGTATATTTCTTTCCATATAATAAGAAATAAAGAACAAAAACCTATCAGATAACAGAACTCTGGGTGATATAAACATTGTACTCTCAACATTGTACTTGAATGTGTCTTTGTATCTTTATGTGTATCACCATGACCTTATGCCCAAATATCCTCTATAACAATATTTTGAACACAGCCCTAGAGCAGTGTGTGTTAGTAAATGGTTTGATTAGGCTAGTGGATGGAAATTCTGTGCTGATAATTGCAAAATACATAATTCACTACATGAGCTGCCTCTGAGGATGACCTGTCACTAATTGTGATGACCTCCAGTTAATGAAAGTCTGAGGTCATCGGAGTCAAAGCAATCTCTCTCCCCTCTGGTAATTACCAGTGTGAGCCGTTAACGCACCATTACCTCAGCCAGCCACTGACCAGAGGCAGCCTCTTCCCGGATCGTGTCACCAGCACCATTGAAGTTTATTTTCCATAATATACTCTAGATAGTGTCCTCTCAGTTTGAGGCACCAACCAAAAGTGGGCTCTGGAATGGAATTACTAGTACATTGGCAGCATATTTTTCAAAGGGTTGTCCTAGTAGGCATGACTTCTTTGAAATGGCTCTGGTTGACTATGGAGCGAGGAGAGAGGGAAAAAATGAAAAGGAAAAGAGAGAGTACTCTTGCACAGTTGCCTCATATGCTATTTGGCTGCTGTAATGCCCACACTGTTTTCTGGATGGGGAGTTATGAAAACCTTTCATCTGCCGTAAAAATGCTCCTCTTTTCACGCCGCTTTGAAGTGGCAAAGCCTCCGAGTGCTTTTTGGAGAAAGCCAGCTCACCTCCTAGTAATCAGCACCGAGAGAGAAACAGGGAGGAAATGAGAGAGAAAGAGAGATAATGCTGGCCACTCTAAAACCACCTGCTTTGAAGATGGCACTTTCCATGTTGACTGTGATTTTTACATGCCCCGGTGCCAGGCAGTGGAAAGACTGAAAGCACTAATGCATGGTTAGGGTCACAGGCGAGACAACGCTAAGCAAGAAAGCGCCAAAGTAAGGCCTGTGGCTCCGCACATTTTACCTCCAAAGAGCTTCCCTACAATCACTGTAATGGGTAAACAATGCTTGTAAAAACACTGGAATGTGGCCAAGTGTATTGTGACATGCGGTCTTTGTCTGTCTGGTGCTGTGCCAGAGCTAACCGCTATCTCCCCCTACAGGCCAACCTGCCGCTACTGCAGAGGGAGCTTCTGCACTGTGCTCGACTGGCCAAGCAGAACCCGGCGCAGTATCTGGCCCAGCATGAGCAGCTGCTGCTGGACACCAGCATCACCTCCCCTGTTGACTCCTCTGAGCTGCTGCTTGACGTCAATGAGAACGGCAAGAGGAGAACGCCAGACAGGTCAGTCAGCACTACTGGAGCTGAAATGACAGAGAGAGAGAGAGAGAGTGAGAGAGAGGGAAGGAGAGAGATAGAGAAAGATAAAAACAATAGAGACACTAAGAGATACATTTATAATAAATTGTAAGAAAATCTTGTCTAGAAAGCTCATGTTTAGTTTCAGAGGCATTTTTCACATCTTTGGCATTTTGTTAATCTCCTTTATTATTTATAGTGGTCATGGACCATGTGCACTAAGACAGTGGTCCCCAAACCCCGGGCCGCTGACCGGGCTGCACAGGGAAAAAAACTGTGGATGATACCCGTGTTCTGTTGTTTGCTCGTTGTTATGAAAATGTTGTTAATAAAGCTGTGAGTACACACTGGATTATTATATTTTAAAGATACCCCATTATTATATATTTAAAATATCCCCATTCTTATGCATATCATTTATTTGTATAATATATGTATATTTATCTGCCACTCCTTAAAGGCCGGGCCATGAACATAGTTACTGATATTAAACCGGTCCGTGACGAAATAAAGGTTGGGGACCACTGCACTAAGACATACAACATATTGTAGCAGAACAACAGAGAGAGCCTGTGTCAGTTATTGGTTGCTGAAGGTGGTTTAAAGATGCAAGATTGTTTGTCACATACACAGTTATACAGCATGTAGTGAAATGTGCCCCTGAAACGTCTTTGAGACTGTCCAATATAGTTACATTAATTATTAGTATAATCAAGATCCATAGTGTGCAAGAATGTTTGAATAGAGTATGTGGTGTGAAGTGCAGTGTGCTAGTTTGATTGATGTATATAGTCTTAAATAAAAGATTAAATACATACTTAAGTGCAGTGAGGAAGAGAGGTAGAGGTAAAGAGATAAATGCAGGTTTGAAGTGACAGATGCCTTTACAGCATCATATAACATCTGGCTGAAAGGCATCTCACATCGCCTCCTAAAGTGATGTGAGCGATCCGATTTAAACTAGCTTTAAATGTGTTGGGACCGCTTTTATACCTGCATTTTTATAAACCCAACCCAGATGTAATCCTGAAAGAATCATAAGATTCATCTAGAATGCCGCAACTCTAATTGCTGGATCAGAAGGGGATGTCTGAAGATGAGCTAGGCTAGTCTTTGCTGGGGTGTACTGTGAACCACTGTGAACCACTCTGGATACTGCAGCGTCATGCGCCATTGACTTTCTCTGCAGCTCACTTTAATGAGGCAGAACCTTGCTTTTCAAGGAGGAGAGTCTGAGATAGACACATCTGGAGAATATAGAAAATCCATGTGTGTGCGTGTGTGTGTGTGTGTGTGTGCATGCTCACATGGGTGCATGAAGGTGCGACCCAGGGCCTATAGTGACTTTGGCCATTACTCAGTCTACTGAAGGTGCAGTGAGTTGTGCAGTTCAGTTAGGGTTAGCACTATAAAACTGAAGCAGCCTCTTATCTGCATGTCTGATTTAAAACGAGAAGGAAAAATAGAATATAAAATAACATCCTCTAGGGTTGTAACAGTTCAGCGTTTGTTTCCTAGCCACGATTCGCTTTTAACTGCTGATTCTTTCCTTTTTCACCAAACTGTTGCCAATGTGAGGTGAAAATCCAGCCATATGCAATGCTTTAAAAAAATGGCATTGAGCAGCAGACTCCTTTAGCACATGAGCTAATTGCGCACTTCTATGTGCTTCATAAATCGGTCACGTCTAGAGAACCTTTTTTTTAATTTCCCATGTGTTAGTTATGTCCAGCTATCTGGTGTAACTGCGATGAATTGTGCCTTACCTAGCTGTGAAACGCACCCCCTAGTGATTTTCCAGCTTTGTAGGCCAGAAAATAAAAAAATAAAATGCACTTTTTATTTAAAAATTGGATCTGGTATTAATACATATCACCCCAAGTCCCCATGGCTACGGGCACCAAGCATGCGGTCCTCCTCTATTTTTTTCTGAAATGCCTGCATATTTGCGGGAACTCAAATGCCTGCCGAGGTGAGCCTGGGGGAATGGCTGATAACACATACAGATGAGGCCGAGTTCCCATCCGGCTGGCTAAGCGCTTCTGTTTCTGCTTAGCTCTGCACGCCTCGCTTCGCCTCGCTGCACTACGAGCTGAGAGGAGAGCAAACGTAATATTGGAATTTGAATGGGATCTACACCGTTCTTAATCACGCAGTACAACATAGGGTCACCACAGGCTGATTAATATCAAAGGGGCTGGAAAGCATACCTTTAGAGGAGAATGCATGCACAGTGCTTTTCTCTTCATTTAGAAGAGAAATATGTGAGGACACCAATTTGAATAAAAATATCCCATTGTGCTGCGTAGTCTCTATACATGTGAATAGTAAAGGGCAGGGAAACACTGGAATTTAAATTAGTTCAGCTTGGATCCACTGAATCTCTTGTGTAACAAGATGCAACGGAAGTGTTTGGGATGCAGGGAAAGATGACTTTGTGAGCTGTCTGAAATTAATAAATTATAATCCTGCTTTTAAGAGAGTTTCTGCGATACCTGGGATGACTGTTGTGTTTAAAAAAGAAAAACATATTTCTGCTTTGTGCGTGTGCTGAGATTTGGAGCAGCTTGAGTCAATACGTCATGGATATTTTTTGAAGAGCTCCTAGGTTCAGGAAATCTTTCAAATTAGTGATCATGAGAATGCAGAATGGAGAATAGAGATATATCCATATACCATATTAGATGCCAACGAGTACAATAACACCCCCCCCCCGCCGCTTTTCACAGGGGTTACGTTCAAAGAGCACCTGTGTGAAAAACTTTTAAATTCAGTTTAATGCATTACCCTTAAAGAAAATGTAATGGTAAACTCGTATTTGCCTCTTTTAATTTAAATTCCCAACTGAGAAATGCCCCTCGGAAGGTGAAGGGCTTGTTGGAAAGGTCTACTGGAGTTCGGTTCTCAAAAGAAATATACGCAACTTCTGATCCACGTAAAAATGGGAGATTACTGTATTTGCAGTTCATATGATGTCTGTCTCTTCTTAATGGTGGCATCCCAGTAAAGGTTTGATTTCTAAGAACTTCAGCTGGTATATCACCCAGTCAATTGGTGTTTGAGATTTTGCTATACAATGTTCCACTGGGTTTTGGGCCATTTACTGCATGTAATGTGCCACTCTATAGCGCATATGCACATCCTGGTACCTGCATTGTCTGTTGCCAGTATTGGGTCTGTATTTAAGTGCCGATATTGGCATTTAAATATATTTTTAAATGGTATTTTGTGGTGGCTTATGAAGAACAAAAGGCAAAAGTCTCATTGCGCTCTGGTGTTTTAGCCTGTATAAAAAAGCAGAGCTCTCTGAATCAGAAGCTGTAGTGTGTGAGACTGGAGAAAGGGTAGTGATATTTCATCAGTGTGGGCTGGAGGAGGGGCTCTATGCGGCGGATATGCATTAGGATTCCATAAAATGTGGCTCATTAGGACATTCAGTCTGTTTGAGCGCTAACACAGGGAACTCCACCTCATGGGGAGCGGAGCTTCAGAACACAGAAACTTCCTCCTCACACACACCCCTACACACACACACACACACACACACAGACCTGCGCATATCAGGACAAGTGCACACTTCAGTCACAGTCATGCACTGACACATGAAAGGAGTGAACGATACTGTTGTGCCAAAGCTCCAGGGGTTTCCACCCAGGAGAGTTGTGCAGGGTCGAGTGTGTCAAGTGTGCTTCGACTCATATGAGTGAACGTCCTTTAAGGTCTTCAGACCACACAGCATCAAAACATCCATTACTGTGAGAATACAGCTCTCTCTGTCTCTTGTTGAAAAGTGTCATGATGTTCAGTTGTGGAAGTGACAGAAAGCCGCTTTGACCCTGGAGCCGTTTCAACTGTTTTCCAATGCACTCTCAACATAGTACTCAAAATGCTGTCTTTCTCCCTCTCACTCTCTCTCTCTTTATTTCTCTCTGTCTCTCTTTTACCCTCCTCCCTTTCTCCCCAGAACCAAAGAGAACGGCTTTGAGAGGGAACCGCCGCACCCAGAACACCCGAACAAGCGGCCTTGCACCATCAGCCCCGGGCAGCGTTTCAGCCCCTCCAATGGCCTCTCCTACCAGCCCAACGGCCTCCCTCACCCCACGCCGCCTCCGCCGCAGCACTACCGCCTGGACGACATGGCCATCGCCCACCACTACAGAGACACTTTCCGCCATCCCAATCACCGCGAGCTCCGCGAACGCCCCAGGCCCATCGGTATTGTCTTCAAGAAGCAATCTTCACTTTCACCACAGTTTGATTTAAATATAGGTTTATATAGCAAATATATATATAGTAAATAGAAGAAAAAAATGACTGAATACACACCTGTGACTGGAGGAGCTATTTACACAGTGATTAAAAGACATTCAAAACAACAGAGGGTGTTATTTTTTAACATTTTAAAATAGCGAAATGCATCTTTTTTGCAAAAACATACTATATTGACTTATTGTAATTGTATCATATAATAATTTCCAGATTACTATCTTTGATTTTGAAATGTTTGGACATCACTAATTCTGAAATATATATATATATATAATTATAAACACACACACACACACACACACACACACACACATTATCCTAGCTTGACAAATTCCATCTAAATAGGACTAGAAATGTGCTAAAAATATGAAAGCATGTTCTCTATGATGTATGAATGAGATATATCTAAGCCTGGCAGGCCTAATTCCACCAAGAGAGAGACTGTGCCCACAGGGCAGTGCTGTGGAGTAGAGTGAGAAATGAGAGTATATGTGGGAAGGAGAGTGCGGGGTGTGAGCGATGAAGAGTGCGCGAGTGTGTGTGAGCGATGGTGAGTGTCATAGAGGGCCTGAATGATAGCACTGAAACAGACGGGTTTCTGAAACGACTCCGCTGCTGAGGGCCAGTAGGAGAAATGGGAAATCATGGTACAACTAATAATGAGTCCAGTTCTTTCCTCACTTTGATCGCTCTCTCTCTCTCTCTGTCTCTCTCTCTCTCTCTCTCTGTCACTTGCAGGGATGCATGGGGGCGCACGTCAGGAGGAGGTCATTGATCACAGACTTACAGACAGAGAATGGGCAGAGGAGTGGAAGCACCTTGACCATGTAAGAAAAGTAATAACATTTTTTATTACTATTCAAAGCACGTACATGTATGTATGTGTGTATGTGTGTAGGGAGATTAAAAAAAATTAAAGAGATTTAAAAGAGATTTAAAAAAGCACAAATCAAATTAGAAAAGGCGGTTTCTGGATGTGTTTTTGTGTGAATGTGTCCACATAGTCAATTGCTTTGTTGATTTTTAAAGTCAAAAATAAGCAGAGAAGTGAATACCATGTATGGAGAACAAACTTCTCAGCAGGCCAAAGTAAAAAAAATACTGTTGGCCCCTTCATTATGAGATGTTCACAAAACACAAAGGGCAGCTACTGCTCTCAAAGGATAACATTTAAAACAGGACTGTGACATTTTTGTCTATATTTTTAAACTCACCTTCTAACATAACTAACAGCTCTATAATGGGAGCACTAAGAAAGCTTCATAAATTCAATGAAGCTATAGTCAACATTCACACTAGCGACTGAAACCTATCACTTAGCAACAGTGCTAACAGGTCCCAGCAGATGCTGGACGAGCTCTCAGATTTACAGTGTAATTGTCTGGAATTGCCTGTGTTTTTTTCGTTTCTGCTGTTTGAACTGAGCTGGTGATCATGGCTGCACATGTGTACTCAGCGTGTGTGTGGTCCACAGCTGCTGAACTGCATCATGGACATGGTGGAGAAGACGCGGCGCTCTCTGACAGTGCTGAGGCGGTGTCAGGAAGCCGACCGTGAAGAACTCAACTACTGGATCCGCCGCTACAGCGACGCTGAGGACCTGAAGAAAAGCTCCAGTAGCAGCACCAGCCAGTCCAGGCAACAGAGCCCTGCTACCCAGGACAGCAACCCTACAGGTGACTGCAGTCTAATTACACACACTGCCCAAATAAAGGGAAACAACAAGTTAAATGAGAGCTGGGTAAAGTGCTGCAGATTTAATTGGGTGATATTAAAATGCACAAAGGATATGAAACATTCACATGTGCTGTACAGAGGTGATTTATTGAGGTGGGTTATAACGGAAGAGCCTGTTCCTCTTTCTGTGTGTCAGAGATCCACCGGGAGCTGCTCCACAGGCCGGTATCAGGCTACGTTCCTGAAGAGATCTGGAAGAAAGCAGGTGAATAAGCTCTCTTTGTCCCATTGTTATTACCCCACCAACCCCCACCTCACTTCTACTCATGCTCACGGGGAAATTCAGGAATAAGTCATTTGGGCCATTTTAAGGGCCATTGGTAATAAGAAGCTTTTTTGAGTCAATTTATCTCACAGCTCAACACACAGCTCTGCTGAAATTTGTGCGATTGTCTCCTACTGTGCTGTAGAACACAGTATTCTCGAAATATTTCTTTTCAGTCTTGAGTACTGGAGGCTGGAGTGGTGTGTGGAGCACTACAGTGGGCAGTCCATTGATAGACTTTATTATAGCAGAGCCCCTGTACACATTCCAGCAGTGACGTTAGATCGTAAAGCGAGTGATCAGAGAGCGTTAGTGCTCCCAGGCTTTAGAGCACTTAACTGCTTCTGCTATTAGAGCAGGAGGATCTGGCTGGCTCTCCTCTCTCAGCGGCACCATTTGATCTGAGCGTCAGTTAAAAAGTAGATAGCATGATTAAAAGGCTTTGTTTATGGAGTAGGTGATCTGTGTGAGCTATGATAGATGACGGATACTGTAACAGGAGATTGTTTACACTGGCTCAGCTTATTTAAAGGCATCTGTTAAAGCAGTTGGCGTCTTAGCGCTGCGGTCTAATTGAAGGTCTCGTAAGAGCAATCTAGTGAATCTTGTTCCGGTTTTTTAAGGAAGAACAGCCGTATAGATTGCGCTCTTGGTCTTCGTTTTTGTTGAAGCATTGCCTGCACGAATGAAGTACCACCCTGCACGAATCGCTGCAGATCGAAATTCCATCTGAATTGTAGAATATAATCACAGTAAAATGTATCAGGGAATGCAGTTCATTTTTCCGCGACCTCAGCCCATCAAACAGACTCCACGCACCACACTGCCGCGGTTTAACGATTCAGTCCAGCCCAGATGAAAATTGGTCCCCATTTTGCAATCCCGCATTGCAATCACACTGCAATCACATTTATGATTGAGGAGAAGGGTCTGTGGGACCACGACCATCTATTTCTCTAACACAGAAAGCGTCAACTTAACCGCAAACAACACTCAAATGCATGAGAACGCTGTAATGGGACAATGGCCACGTTCATTCTGCTCCCTCGTGTCTTCCTTCAGTGTTAGATACAGATTATAATTGAGGAATCAAAGTTTACTGTATTTCTATTCATGGCAAGAAAACTTGTGTTCCAAAATGTGGTGCAAGCGCCTGGTTTGAAAAGTGAGTAGAATCAGCCCTTTGTTTTAGACCAGCTCTTTACAGTAGGCAATGAATATTCATATCCTTTCCATGCAACGTCCTAACAGTTTTCATATCCTGTACAGCACGGGCCTTTGGGAGCACAATTGAAATGCATAATTTAAATATAAATTGCCTGATTTGCATATATAATTAGACAAGGTGCAGCTTTGAATGTTGAAAACAACGCAAAAAAAACATCTCCTGCTCCTGCTGCTCAGATGGATTTGTGTCCAAATTATTTAGCATCAATGCAATAACAATGCAAAACGCACCAATAGTGTTAGTGTGTCTATGGACAAATCTTGTAGGTGAAAAATCAGGCAATTATTCTTCCTGAAATAGGTTTGGTGAGGACTTATTGTCGAGGTTTTATTTATTTAATTTAATTAATTTCTGAAGAAAGAAAAAAAAAACAATTGTCCTATTTTCCTTGTTTACTCGTCTTCATCAAACCGAGAAAGCCCCAGTCATGTTCAAACAAAACTGAATGTTTCTAATTAATCTCAAAATGCCCTTTGTCAAGCTTTCTCGTGGATCAAGCTTATACATTAATTAAACACCCAGCAATTAGTTTTCAAAAAAGGACTTTTGTGAGATGATGGATCAAAGTAAATAATTACAGTTATGTTTTTGTGGGGCGATTATGTTCCCTTTGTAAAAGTAACTTTTAAGACATGTAAATCTGGAAGTTTCTATCCATCTAATTGGTGAATTTTTTATTTATTTTCTTAAATTCTCATTGGATTTGTACTATAGGTAGGTAGGTTTCAGGTTGATATCTGGGGCTGGCAGAATCAGAAGTGTAGCATGTGGGAAGGCCTTTTTAATGGTTCTTGGGCATCTCTTCCAGAAGAGGCTGTGAATGAGGTGAAGAGACAGGCCATGTCCGAGCTGCAGAAAGCCGTGGCTGAAGCCGAACGCAAAGCTCATGATATGATCAGCACCGAACGTGCCAAGATGGAGCGCACCGTGGCTGAAGCTAAGAGGCAGGCGGCAGAGGACGCACTGTCTGTCATCAATCAGCAGGAGGACTCGAGTGAGGTAAAACTTTCACTGACATTCAGATTCTGTTCAGCTCTGGGAAGAGGAGTTGATTGAACTGAACTGAAACCTGGTGCATTTACATGTGATTTTAAAGATAAGATGTGACAACATTGCCCCAATTTGTGTCTTTACTGTGTTAATTTCCATTCTTGATGCAGTCAAAGTTGTAGTTGACCAACAACTAAGCCTAAAAGTGGCTGGCAGATTGTAATTAAAAGGTCAGTTTAAGGATCCAAGGTGATCAAATTATGGAAAACGGATTTTTCTGAAACATTCTTAGTTTTCTCTGTAATATGTAAAAAATAAGTAAAAACTGTTTCGAAATGCGCCATTCACACGTTCATGGGGAAGCCGCAAAACATTTTGAATTCAGTGCTGTGACATGTCACTGACAAAAGCACTGTGACATTTAAAAAAAACACTTTTCGCCCTTGTCATTCCAGATGTAGTTAGGAGTGTTTCAGCCTAGAATGCATTTTGAAGCAAGCATGATACAGAGCCTCCCATCATTAAACACAGACGATCGTCACACGACGGAAAAAAATAACACCTACGTTTGTTGTGCCCAAAATTTGGTACACCTTTTTAAATCTTGTTTAAAAATGGCTTTTCTTGTAAACATCAGCATGTTCTGTGCTCCAAGTTAATATACACTTTTGAGAATGTACTTAAGAATCTATTTAGTGGGTCTATATTGTCCTCATGGGAGTTGTTAGAAAAGTCATAAAAAAAGGACACTAGAGGGTGAAGTTGATGGTAGACTGAAAGCATGTCCTAGATGTTTCCTCATGCAGGCTGGTGTCGATTAGAAGGACACAGCATGGCATTTGTCACCTGAGGCAGGGCCTGCCTTTCCTCTGCCTGAGTAAGCCAGTAGAAAGCTTAAGGTAGGACTGATTTGGACAGAGAGGGTACTAGGAAAAAAGCGCGCCGTTGCTGAGCACAGTGGGGGGTTCGGCTCATTTAATCAGTTAGTGGGGGAAACGCCGCACACATCTGAGTTTAATTGCGTGAGCCGTGTTTATGCACACATCTCCCTGGAGGATCGCGTCGGTAGCTGTTTATAACTCTGGCTTCCTGTTTCTGCTCCACATTCAGAACTCTGTCATAATTGCTCTTATTTGGCCTGAAGACATACACAAAGAGGCCCTGGCTGGAACCTGAGTAGCGCTGGGATCTGTGAGCGTGTTTGGAGTTAACCTGTAACAAATGTGTCCTCGCGTCCTGCCATGTGGAACAGGGTCAAATGACTCCATTGCAAACCACTTTTTCACCCACTTATTATGTCCAAACCCTCAAAGCAATCATATCCCAAGGAAAACAAACTGGAATTCTTTGAAATTCTAAAGAACAAATGGGAGCCTCCGTTTTTAAAGATTTAGCACGTCCACTGGGAATACGGAATGAAACAGAATGCTCGTTTAAGCATGTTCTGACTGTAGGGATGTATGAGTAGTTGTGCACGCTGGTGTGAAGCTACTGGGCCACCACATTGGTATTATTCTCAGCACTGTGAAATGATAACTGTCTATGGGTGAAGTATAACATTCCGAGAAACTGGAGATAGAACAAAAATGCTGATGTATACATTTCCTGCCACCATATCAAATTTATGGGCTGTGCTGTGTCAAGACCTTTTGTGCCAAAGGATCCTTGTAAAAGTTTTATTCTATGACTAGCAAAACCTAATCTATAATATCTGATCCATATTTTTTATAGGGAGGTGTTTGCAGTCACACACTGAGTGTATATGCAGTAAAATGTCTGTACTTATACTAAAGATGCCTTTATTGTCACTGTACACAAGATACAGTGAGATTGCGGGATACTATATACTATACATATGCTGTGTATGGATAGTTTAGCTGAACTACATCAAAGTTCATCTCAGCTGACCAGTTCGAGAGTGTCCAACAAAAAACAGCTTTATTGTTACACTATATATACATATTAATGCTGAGCAACAATTAAAATGTTTAATTACGAACCATTACATTGTTTTCTGTGATAAAGCATGATTAATCGCATAGTTATACACAAAATTCAAAATTGGAGTATACTGTACTGCTATATGAAGCTAAAGTGCAATAACATTTGGTTTGCAAACACTTTAAACAAATAAGGAGCTTTTGTAACAGCAGTGTTCCCTTTAGACAAAGTTACATGGCTGCTGTTCAACATTTCTGTAAAACTTAAACATTAATGTAATCAAATCTAATATTAAACCAAAGCCATTGGCCCCTGCAGGGCATTCATGTTTTATCTAGTTAGATATAGAAACATATCCTCAGATGGTGGGGCTGGGGGCAGATCCCTTATAGCAGCTGCCAAAGGGGAACAAGTTACTTCATATGAAAGTCTATGTCTCTGAATGCAGTGTCATTAAAGTCCATTTTTGAGGTAATAGTAATTGTCAGCATTACGCGATAATAACGCGTTAACTTGGCCAACCCTAGTATATTTATACGACTAGAATAGAGAAAAGGGGTTAGTGCTTACCAAAAGTGGTCCTAGTAAGGATTGGGTTACCAATGCAGGGTGGTCCATTCGTTCCAGTCTAGTCCTACTGTTGCACAAATGGATAAAAAAAGTTCATGCTGGCTATGATAGAAATGTGTCAGAATGCACAGTGTCTTAGGGCATCAGAAGTTCACCACAACATAATGGAAGAAGGTGGGGGGGGCTCCCAGATCTGACAGAATAGATGTATATACATATCTAACCTTCTGGCTGTCCCCTCTCCAGAGTTGCTGGAACTGCGGACGCAAGGCGAGTGAAACCTGCAGTGGCTGCAACACGGCGCGCTACTGTGGCTCCTTCTGCCAGCACAAAGACTGGGAGAAGCACCACCACGTTTGTGGCCAGACCCTGCAGGCCCAGCAGCAAGGGGATACCCCCGCCACTGTCAGCTCCTCAGCCACCCCAAGCAGCGGCGCAGGCAGCCCTGCAGACACTCCATCTGCTGCCACACCCCGCTCAGCTACTCCCGGCACACCTTCCACCTTAGAGCCCACACCACGCTAGAGCCAGAGACAACCTCACACACCCTCACAGCCCACTGGGACTGCCCTCTCAGCCTCGCTTGCTCAAAGATAGTAAAGCTAACATGCTAACAAAGAAAAGAGACTGGTTCCAGAACGATCACCCACCGGAGGTCCATATCGGGTCATATTGACTTGCCATAGAGAACGCAAAGATATTCTTTGTTTTAAAATTCTCAGTGTCCTTTATTGTTACTATAGCTACTATTGATCATTGTTGTTGATGTTATCTGTTGTCGTTGTTGCTCTCTTACATTCTTGTACATAATAAGAAGAAGAAACTGAGTAGACAGCTGAGACCTCTGGATGAGCACATTTGTCCTCCCGTTTGATTTTTCTTGTTTTGTTTGTTCTTTATTTGTTTAAATCTCTTTCCCCTTCTCCAGTAGCTGGGATACGAAACTAGTTGACCTCATTGAAAGACACTTTACCAAACAACAAAACCAAGGGATTACTTCATAGCTGTTGTAAACAAAGACACAAAGCCATGCTAAATAAAAAGACAGCGTTCCAAGAAAACAATGAAGGAGGCAAACAAAAAAAAAAACATGCCATGGGAGGCATCAGGGCAAGACACTGTGGAGTGGAAGATGGATGGCATGTCTGGGTTACTTACTGAACTCTGCAGACCCTCAGCACAGTGTGGAGAAGTGCAGCAGATTGTAAAGGAACACAGATGTTCATCCCTCCTTTTTTCCTGAAACTTCTGCAAGACATTTGATCGTATCCAGGTCAGTGGTCCGAGAAATAAAAGCCTGTTTCTCAGAGGAATGTAAGGACGCGGGTGGGCCAAGTGGCCTGCATGATCGGCAGAACGTCACACAGCTTCACAACGAAGGATGTGCCCAGGGTCCCGATCCCAAACACGCTCAGTCGGCTCCTGAACAGGAAGCACAGGCATCAGCCCACCCGAGCAGGACTGTCAGATCCTCACTATGACAGCGGTTTGGGACAGAGAGGCTGAAAAATGACCCGTTCACACATCCCAGGCAAGTTCCTCCACTGCTGGAGCCAGTCCAGACCCCTCCTAGTCTTGCCCCACTCCAGTCCTACCATCAATCCTTGTTTCTTTTCTGCCCCCCCCTCCGCCCCTTATCTCTCATTGTGTTGAACATTTGTGTCCTGTACTGTCTCCAATGGTTATTTATTGTACATGTGTTGGACAATTGTGATGCATTATACTTAAAAACCACAGTCATACCTTTAGACTCATCCCTCTAGCTGGTGCAAAATAACTATCTTGAGCTGCTTTCCTATTTGTGAGTGTTCGTGGTAGTTCCCTAGTAGTTCTTAAAGAAGAAGAAGAGGAGAAAAAAAAACGCTTTTCCCATTGTCCTCAAGAAGAAGACAAAAGCTATCTCTCAGAGCTGCTGCTTCAGTCTAACGCCGATCTTTTCTGAGAACTAGCATGTTACACGGAATGCTCACGTAAATGTTTTGTACATGGGACGTACATAAATGTATTTGCACTGTCACGAAGTTCCTCTCAGCATGCTTCTTTTTGGAGTTTTTTCTCGATAGAGAGCCTTACTTCACAGATTTTTCTCTGTAGTGCTTCGTGATTTCTTTTTTTTTTTTTTTATTTACTGTACAAAAGAAAAGAAAAGGGAAAATAATATCACAACCTGCTTTTGTTTGTAACATTTCTTTGTCCTAAATACAATAGCAGAAAGTCATAACTTTGCTTTGAATAGTTACAGTGCATGCACATTACTGAATGTTGTATATGTTGTTTTTTTTATACAAAAAGCCGAAAGAAAATACACAAAAAAACATACACTAAGAAACTAACTTTCCAAATGCAGAGGTGTAAACAGACAGCTTTAACACTGCAGAGCACCAGGTTACACAGTATTACAAAAGAATTTACATGGAAGACAGCCAAAGACAGACATGAAGGACCAAAACCTGACTTTATCCAATATTTAAACAGAAAAAAAGAGATTCACTCAAATGCACCATGACTTATTCTTTGTTTTATCCAAGTGTTCATCAGGGGAAACCACCTTCAGCAATGGTTCCATTTGAAAACCTTTAACTCCCAGAGCCAAGATCAGCCCTGCTCAGCTTGCATGGAGACCTAGCTGCTGAAGCCAGTGGAGTGATGGCTGAAGGTCTACATGACAGTGGTCTGACCCAATGAGCAATAACAGAGAAGGTGGCACAAACTCGCTCTTATAACCCCCCTTTCCCCCCACCAGACATTCTCTTGTTAGACAGATATCAGTGCATGTTGAAGGTTTTTTTGCTTCGTCACCTTTAATTGGTTGGAGAACCGCCCCAGAAGGGTACATGGCAGAGGGGGATAAGGAAGAGTCCAACTAAATATTCATGAACAACATATCCAAACATATGACACGTATCAGCTCATGCGATACAGTAAAGCCATGTAATGTTGATTATGTTTAAAACGGAATGCCTGAACCTAAACTAAACAAACAAGACAAAATATAACCTCCTCGATGGCTGAGAAAGGGGAGGGGGGTCTTTATGAGCACTTATCCCTCAGCACTGGGAACGCTCTTCTCTGAAAACCATGGTGCTAAACGTCTCGGAGAAAGGCTGGATCTGAGCTGTCTCTGGGCTTTCTCTTCGTTTCCTCTCCTTTTGTCCCTCTCTCTTTCTATCTCTTTATCTCTCTCTCTTTCTCTCTCTCTTTCTCTCTCGACTTACAAACGATCCAAAACCAGAAAAAAATATGGTGTGTGACACCCTTTCACATCACAGTAGCTGTGAGGCAGCCAAGCTGTCTTCAAAACCCTCGTGTTGGCTTTGAAACAGGTCTAGGATCAGTGTGGTCAGTGTATTCAGGGCAAGCTGGGTAAAACAAACGATAAGTACTGCGGGAAAAAATAAAAACAGTCCTAGAAAGCTCTTTCTCCTCCTTCCCTCTCCAGTGTGTCTGTTTTGCTACAACCTTTTTTTCTCTGTGGCAAAAAAAGTCTCACTCTACCTCTGACTGCATGTTTAGAGCACCAGTCGCTGAGCAGAAACTGGTCTAGTCAAACCAAATGGGCACGCGAGAACAGGACTAAAATCCAAAGTTAAAAGCTCATACAGCTGCAAAACCATATCACTACTTGGTAACAATGCAGACCTCAGAAATATAAAACCTAATGAATAGATAATGCTGAAAAAGTAAAAAAAAAAAAAAAAAAACTTTTTTACGTTCCTTATTGCTTGTCACACACTCAAGATCAAGCTGAGTTTGATTTGTAAGAAATTAAAGTGGGAAAAAAAGAGTTTTGACTCCATTTGATATATGGTATAATTCACAAAGTGGTCGAGTGAGATATGTGATATATTCCTTTCCCTCCTTCCCTTCCTTCCCCACTTATTTTTTTCCCTCTGTTTAACGAAACGCTAGGCGGCTTGTCGGTGTCATTTAGGTTCACGTTCTAGAGTCATACTTAACATGAGGTGTGTTTGGGGGGGGGAAGAAGGCTGGTGATTTTTTGCGCATGCCTGTTTTGCCAATATGTAAAGGGGAGAGATGTAAATGCATTTTGCAATTTGTAAAGCAATTTAAACATTTGGCTAATGGAAGGGCCTGAGGAAATGGGGCAAAATGATTGGCCAGCGAGATGGGTGGGTGGATACAGGGAGGGGTGGGAGTAGGGAGCAAAGAAATTTTTATTGTGAAAATAAAAAAAAACGGAAAAAAAAGGAAAATAAATGAAAGTTGTTGTGCAATACTTAATTGAAACATGAACCACAGGTTAATGGTAGACTGACACTGGGGGTGTGCTCTTTCATCACACTTTGTCAGTATATTCTTGAGCTTTCGAGTCTACTATGTCAGAACTGTGGTTTCTTGTTTATTCTGTTTCTTTTGTTTGTTTATTTTTTTGTTTGTTTGTTTTGGGGGCTATTATCAATGGTCTGTCAGTCTGTGAATCTTTGCAGTATGATTCTGGTATTGTTGTACTCTTTACTGTGTAATAAATATGTTAATACCTGGACTGAAGTTTGTGGGGTGTGTTTCACTGACTGCCCTGGAGAATGAGGACCAGAACAGCATGAACTCCGGAGCCATTTGTATTCAAGGCCATTTAAATGTGTTACCATTCACTCATAGTACCACAATGAGGGTCTGAATGTCCTGATACCACATTTTATGTCCGATAACGATACCGATATTCTAAATTTGGATATCTGCCGATCCGATACAAATCCGATACTAACCAAGTCTTTTTTTTTAACC
>JBBPDH010000136.1:16307367-16318526 GCA_037974565.1 Clupeocharax schoutedeni
TGACAAAATGCCACAAATTGAACAAAATGACAAGTTTATTTCGGTAAACAAAAGCATTTCTGTCTGTCCAGAAATTCACACACACACACAATGGGTACGGAGGAAAAGCTCATCTTAAAAGTCTCCGAGTGTTCAGAATCTACAAACCCCACAGCATATTCTCTCTGTGCCAACAGAGCTAGTGTTAACTCTGCTAGCCGGGACAGGAAAGTTTAGAAAACCATGAGAGAGCGAGAGAGATGGAGCCAGAAAGAGACAAACACACAGAGAGAGAGAGACACAGAGCGAGCCCCATGAGGCTGCGTTTACGAGACGCGTCTTGTTGATGTTTGGCAGTAGGCGTGTCTTCCACACCGGGAGCGCAGCGGCAGCAGCCAAACGCTGTTGAGCAGATTTGAATGGCAGGCACTCACGGAGAAACGCCTCCTGAATGCACGCGTGTCTGTGCTGCAAGTAAAGCGCATGAGCAAGATTGGTTTGAAATCGGCAATACGAGTGAGTGATCGGCCGATCACCGATCATGCCGATCAGGCCAAAAATTGGCAGTTTCCGATCGCTGGCCGATCGATCGGTGCATCCCTCGTAATTACTTTATGAACAATTAATGAACAGCTGAAGAGCTAAAAACCTTTGACCTTCTGAATAGTTTCAGTTACTACTTACCTTACATTAAAAGGTTTGGGAATCAGCCTGCGTCAGCCATGTGATGCCCCTGCGGTGAGACAGAAACAGTAAATAACAAGCACAAACTGAATGTTCATGGTCCTGAGACCTTTTTACCAGTGCTAGATGACTAAGCTAACGTAGCTAAAAATCAAGATTTAGGGAAATGATATTAGTAACTCAACCACATTATTAACAGAGGGTTAATTCAACAAATTCTTAAAAAAGTTTAAAAACAAAACACAACAAGTAACTAACTACCAACTATATCCTCCAAACTTTGACACTTGGGGTTAATATCTGATAACCCTGAGCTGATCTTGTAAGATCATGCAATCGGGAGATGGCACATTTACACTGGTCCTTTAAAAACAGCTTTATTGTATTCCCTGTGCAATATTTAAATGTATGCAGAATCTGCAAGGGCATGTGATGCTTTATAAAACATTCAGGAATGATATACAATGTGTGCCTGACTACACCTGGTTTTCTGCAGGTGGGTTTAGATAAACTGCACCATTAAAAGTATAGTCAGAACGAACAGATGTGTTCAGTTACTTTTTAACATGTATACAAACAAGATACTGTACACGTTTTAATGCCAAGTGCAAACAATGCCTTTAAGATATGCATTAAAGTGATGTGTAGTGTAAATAGTCACATATTGCTACAAATGAAGACGAGTCACACTTAAGGTCTATTGTGTGTTGGGTGAGTAAACACAGATGTTTAATTCCACTTATGTCCTGAGTATGAAAAATCTGAGAAGCTTTGATGCAGTCCATTAAAATCCACAATAGTCATCTATGTGCAGACCATATCACCTCTTTCACAGTGCTGAGTGTATGAATGCATGTGCTGCTTCACAGGCAGCTATCAGGAAAAGAAGGTAGTTCTGGCATCACACTCCTTATGGGTGAAATGAAGGCATGTTGAGTGCCACATGTCCACTGTCAGAGACAAAGAAAAATGGATCACAGTGCAGGTAGAAAGACACACCTGGAGAGCCACAATGCTGATCCAGAACTCATTCTACAAAACAGTGCCCCTATATTGGGGCACATGCAGCCAACACCTGGTTTTCTGCAGGTGGGTTTAGATAAACCATTAAATGTAGAGTGGAGGAAAAAAAAAGACATTTTATGCCAAGGATTCCTAAGAGCTTGAACACAAGAGAGCAGTTCAAACATAACATTGAAACAACAGCAGATAAATGAATTGTGAAAGCCAGGAGAGAAGCCAAACTGTGTAGGAACTGAACTCTTCAGGTGCTAATAGGCTAGCTAAAACAGGAGCTGCAAAAATTTGTTGGGTTCAAAGCTTAGGTCAGAGTTATGAAAGAGTTGCCATGAAAAAATACAAAAGAATGACCAAGTGTTCGTGTTCTCAGCAGCCTGAGTGCATCTTGTGATGTATATGGTGATGCAGCTCAGTGACCTGGCTATTTACATTTAGCAAGAAACACGAGTAGACCTCGTGTAGACGAGTCCAGATTTGTCCATGAGGATTTTTTTTTTTTAATTGTCATCCATTAACACAGTAGTACCAATAATGCAGTACTCATCTGCACATTACTAAGGGTGGATTGTGCCTTTTCAGACAGTGGGAACTCCACCCAAACAAAAGAATAATAGTCATGTGTGCATTCTAAAATTACCAGAGATTCTGAAATTATCAACAATAAGTCCATAAACATATTTTCAATGCTATAACATTAACCCTCATTTGGCCAGAGGTAAACTTAGCATGTTTAAACAGCTTAATTGAGAAGCTGAACAGACGAATGTGGAGTGAGGCGAAAATACAAGTATTCTAACCCTATCTCTTATGAAAAATGCCTAAAATCATACAAGAAAAACAATGACTTCAGGCTAGACTGATAATTATGTTCCAGAGGTACATTAAGAGAAATTAAGAGTATTTTGGCAAAAAGTAAATATGTAAAGACCACAATCACACAGCCAAAAAATTTTCTTGGCTAAATATTTTAAGCTGGCCTTTCATTATTACTAATGGAAAAAAGCCATAGCCACACAGTTCCCATTGTGAATGGGTGCACATGCTCACTCTGAAACCACTGCAGTGCATCCAACATAAGAGGCAGCACAGCTTTTTTGTCTCCTAAAACACGAAGCACAAAGCTCCAATTCCACATACTGATGGCAATGTAGATATACAGGTGGTCCAACAACTCTGGAAGAACATAAGAGGACAAAGATTGTCTGACTGCATCACTGATGAGGGCATTTTAGCAACAGAAACTCTTTCAAAGACAGGTACCGATACTGAGGTATTACAGGGCAAAATAAAAGCATTGAAATCTTCATGATTCAGAAGTGTGTTATAAGCTCAAGGTATGCTATAAACGCATTTCTGTGTATGCTATCAATTCAATTCACATACTGTAGTAGATTCATGAAGCAGATTAGAAAAGGTCCAAAAAAGGTGATACAGATTTTAACCTAAAATTCATTTGATTCAAGGCCTCAAGTGAAGAGTAGTTTGAACACCACCCCACCCTCTCACACCTCAAAAATGTATCCTTTGCAGGAAACTCTGCAGTACTTTACAGATGCCATCCCATCCCCGTCGCTTGTGTTTTATTTTCATCATGAAAAGTTCAGCAATTGCTTAATTTCACAATTACACCAGTGTTCCGCTGTCCAAGAAAAAAAAAATTCAACATGTATGAACTGCATACCGACTACTGCACACAGAAACATGAAATACCACATATTCAGCATACAGCATTCACTACATACAGGTTATTCATATTGAGTCCATGACAAAATTCTGCACTGTGAATCCATTTTCAGAAGTGTGATGCCAGAACCCCAATAATAGTATATGATTCAGGAAGGTGAATCAAGTTATTTTTTTCTTCATTGAACAAAAGACATGTGCACTTACCTTCTCTGATGGTATGCAACCAAACCTCTTGATGTAAACAAGTCCAGGCTCAACTGTCCACTGATCTGCAGAACTACTCATCCTCACTGTAACCAACTGCTGGAGTGTCAACTGGTGAGCAGGGCAAGCTGGACACTGGCAGCTACTGCTTAGCTACAGCACCACCATCCACGCCATACACATTACAGACACAGAGACAAGCTCTTCCTCACAGAGAAGCATCAAGTCTGGTAATGACAGTTCCATTGGACCTCACACGGAAAGTGCGCTCAACAAGTCTTGACTTTCTTCATACTGGTGAATGATTTACACCTCTGTACACCATCAACACTGCTTAAGGTGTATTGACCGTGTAATGCTGTGATGCACAAAACTACAAAATAAGCTTAATCATATTTAATAAAAATATACAATTTGATTTATTCAGTAAAGCTCTATCCAATGTATTTGAAAGATAAATTTGTGGTTAAGAAGATTGTATTTTTAAAAAAATGCCCTTTTTTTTAACGACAAATCTAGCTGTGCAAAAGCTAAAATATATTAAACCGAAACTTGATGCATTAACTTCTTAAACTGCATTACACAATCTCTGATCAAAATGAAGTTATTTGAGTTGAACAGCAAAATCTCATTTTTCTGAAGAGAATTTGTAAGTTATCTTGGGAAATGTCTTCAGGAAGCAAGATAAGTCAAACTGTATGGCTTGCACGTTGATGTCTGAGATCACCAACATTGGTGACATGGCAATCTGTCTTTAAATAAGCTGGATATAAATTACAATATTGCAAATAATAGAACAATTCAGGAATATTTATGAACATGTACTTAATCTGCAAGACCAATTTCGATCCTAGTACTAAATTACTAGTATAAGTAGGAGTTGCAGATTCAGTTAAAAATATTTACCTACTACAAATCCCAATCTAGTGCAAGTGAGCTAAAAACATCCAGCAGCATTAACAATTTTATTTAGAGGGCTACATTTGAAAAATAGCGTTAAATAGAGTTAAATTGTGAAAATTGGCTAGTTACTGTAGCTTGTGATAGGTCCGTCACCATGAAACGTTAGATTATCTTCCACAGAAAAAACCCCCCCAAAAAAACCCTCAAGTGGCCTAAATGGCTGCATAGCCAATTTTATTTAAAACTGTTGATACTCCCAACAGACAGCAGCGCAAGCCCATACTATTCACTGCTGTACTCTAAAGCAGTGGTCCCCAACATTTATTTCAGAAACTATTTTCACGGCCCAGCCTTTAAGGAGTGGCAGATAAACATATATGTATTTATACAAATAAATGATAATATAAAAACATAAAAATTGGGATATTTAAAAAATATAACATTTAGGTATCTTTAAAATATAATAAACATAACTCCAGTGTCCTCGCAGCTTTATTAACAGCATTTTCATAACGAGCCAACATCCTAACACGGGTAACATCCATTCAGCACACTAATGCTCATTTTTCAAAATAAAACATTGTTTAGACTCTGACAGTAAATAACACGGAAATACTGTAAGTTTTTTTGTTCTGTGCAGCCTGGGCCGTGGGTCACTGGCCCGGGGGTTGGGGGCCACTGCTCTAAAGGTACAGAATTATATTGAGTCTGTTTTCAAAGTGCTTTTTTACACATCAGTAAATGTTTCTTGCTGGATTTAATTTGCCACGAAACATTAAGCTTAAACAAAGTTCTTGTTTTTCCTTAACATCGTCCAAATGTAATTACTTTTGCCTTTAATTTGTATGTATTCACGTTTGAGAGGGTCTAGTTGACCTGGACTTTAAGGAATTTCTTTCACGGCTGGTAAAAAAAAAATTCTATAGAAAATATGTAGTATAATATTTAAAATTAGATTTGCCATTGTAATAGGACATTCAAGTCAAGAATTAGTATTTGAGCAGCCCAACTTAAAACTCCATAGTTCATGCCAAACTTGTCTCCCCTACAGAACCATGGCATCATTTTGGCAGCATATTTATCTTTCGCCAAAATGTGAATATACCTGGAGGAGCTTGTAAGCTACCAGCCAGTTTTTAAGATCCAGAAAAAGCTCCATCAATAAAAGATCCATATTTAGTCTCACATCTCAAAATTTACTTTTTACTCAAAAATGGTAATTATTAAATCAAGCACATTTTTGGAGCAACTGTAACAGCACAATTTTAGTATTTTGGGTCATTTAGTCCTAATTATGGCAGATAAAATCTAATGGTTTGTTTGTCCATATTACAGTAGAAAAAGAAGACATATGTCAGAGTTAGAGAACTGAGAGAAAGAACCATGACTGAAATACTTGCTAGTTGAAACATATGTATCCGAACTACTTATCAAAATACAAGTATACTATATCCACAGCTTAAATTAACCTACTTTTTAAATTGAAGCATGGCAACCAAAGCATACACTAAATTACAAAGCTAAGAACTGTGATTAACAAAACACTGAAGGGTTTTGAACTGAAACAAGTCAGCATTTCACAAAATCAAGGCTGATTAACTGATCTGACAGTGGTTATGGGAGTTTTAAATTAGTATTGGGGTTTTATACAATAGTTTGGGTCATTCTCTTCCACTAGCTGCAGCAGAATAGTGTGTAACGCGGCTTTTTTTTTCGATTCAAACCGTAAACTGCGCCAATAGTTAACAAAATACACTTTAAACAAGACTTGAGCTTTTATTTTAAGAAGAAACCATAATAGCAAAAATTAAAATAAAAGCTCAAGTCTTGTTTAAAGTGTATTATATATAATTAAACTTTGACAGCTTGGCTTAAAATAATGAAAATAATTAAATGAAAATAATTAGAGAAAATCCTTGAACTGCTGCATCTCCCTGTAAAGCGTAAACGGTTTATTCGAAAAAGGTCAATTGACAGGTTGGATCTGGAAGGAGTTACATAACATTCTTAGGCACAAAAGACGGCCATGCTTGAGTGCCAAGTTTTATCACGGTCTAATGACAGCATAGCAGGCAACTCCCCCAAATAATGGAGACTCCCCATCCAGGCAGTAATGCTGCTACCACACCAATAGGAGCCTTTGGTCTGCACTCCTATGGCTACTGTAAGTCACATGAAGGAAACTTTAAAACAGCAGCTCCAACCTCCCATATCAGTACATTCATGGGAGAAGTGTTCTTCTAGAAGTTGCTTGTAATTACTTTATCTCTGTAAAATATGGTTCCACCATCCACCCACTCACTTCCCACAATGTTTATTTTACAGCACCAGACTGAAAGGTAGACGGGTCCATGCCATAGAGGCAGTGTGCATAGCTGGGGTTACCTTTCTTTATTTGTCTCTCGAGGTTTCTTCGCCGTTGCCAGGACTTTCACCCTCATGTCGAAATGTTCAAGTCTTGCCAGTTCATGAGCTGTATTCAACTTTGAAATCAGTTGACAAAAATCAAGTAGTGAAAATAATGCACTTAAATATGAATGAACCTCATTTCAGTGGTATATTTAAGGCACAATAGACCCATGACAAAAAGCACTTGTATTAATCAGGGCCTGACAGACAACTGTAATGTGTGGAATTTGCTGGGTGCTTCCTGACAGGAAGTTCTAATCAACATTTACAGCACTGAGTAAACTTGTGTAATTTTGTGAGCCAAAAGAGACTTGGTATTTCAGTATTTCCTCAATAGCAAGCACACGGCCAAATCTATGTTGTCTCTTGTTTCTTTAAAACAGAGGGTTTTATTTGAACGATACATGAATGTGATACTGGAAGTGGATATATGTGCAGGCCTGTTTGTTTCAGGTGCGTCCGTGCTGCATCGAGTTAAAAACTACATACTAAAGTAATGTAGCTTACAGAACTTGGCAAGTCAGTTGACAAAAGCAGCTGACTGGTTCATGGACGTAGATAGGATTGACTCCAAATCCTGGAATCAAATGAAAATGCTACTACTGGTAGCACTTGGCTCATTAAATACTGTTTAGCATGAATAAAACAGGGAGAGGAATCCAAATAGTTTGGGAGGGGAACCCCCCCCCCCCCCCCAGAAAAATCCAAAACCATCATTGAATCCATAATATGCGCTATAATGAATGTTAAATACAATGTTACATCTCAATTTCTCTTTAAACAGGTACATAAAAACCCACCTGCAACAGCCATGTTCAAAATGATTCATATCTAGTAGTGGTGCAACGGATCACTGTTGATCCATGATCCGAATCGATCCCTCTCCACGGTTTGGCACGCATGTGATCCGAAGATCCGAAAGAAAAATAATAGCTCCGCTGAATGGTGCACGCAGTCAGTCTGTCAAGCGATACTCACGGCCAACGGAGGTGGAGGGGGACGATATCGCTCCACGATAATTTAAATCACGTGTGTGGGAGCATTTTGGCTTCTCCATTAAACATATTGATGGAAAAAGGGTCGTGGAGAAGGGGCCGTTCACATATCACGTCTTTTGCGCGCGCAAGTCCATTATTTCAAATGCAGACGCGCAGCAGCAGCGCTCATAATGGTAGCGATGTGGTTGCGACGGGCCCGTTTTTTCAGGCGCGTCCGCACCACGTCGAGTTGAAAACCGACAGCAAAGGGATTTCGTTGGGAAGAAATGGAGAGCGCGGCTGATGGTTGCGTAGCAACGACAGACGCTTCCGGAGCGCAAGCGACTGAGCGCTTTTTTTTAGGCATCTTCGTCTTTGGAAAAATTAAGATCACGTCTGCTTTGCTTTCTTTCTTTGATTATGTGGACAGTTTTATTTTATTCTCCATGTTCAAAGTAAGAAGCAACAAAAACTTAAACTGCATTTTAAAGTTGTTTTTGATTGTGTCCTCATTAAAGAAAATAATTATGCCCTATATTGTCGTTATATAATTGTGTGGAATGTTTTTAATGGGCAAAAATACTTAAATGAAAAGTTTAAATTTTTTTTTACTTTTTGCTGATCCGAAATCTGATCCGATCCATGACTTAAAACCATGATTCAATCCGAACCGTGATTTTTTTTTTATCCGTTGCACCACTAACATCTAGGTTACCATTAATAAAAAAACTCTTTAGATGAAGCATGTAAACCTTTTAACCTACATATTAAAGCCAGTTAAACTCCCATTTACTCAAAAGACTGAAACAAGAGATTAAGCAACAAGATACTGAAGCAAATTTAAAGATCAAAATATAACTGCCTCTAGTTTGGCCAGTATAGCTGAGAAGCCAAGAATGAAGAGGAGCACACAGTGTAGCTAACTGGTTAAACCAATTCATTCTGGAAATGAATGTGAATAAGCACAGATTTGTATCAAACAAATAACTTTGGTAGATGAAACAAATCTCATGTAATATTGATTTGGTAAGTTATTTCCATCTGGATAAAATTAAATTAAAATAATTTTTTTTAAAAAACGTACAAGTACCTGTCAATTAAATGTCTGTCTCTCCGATTAAGAGACAGGCATCAGAACTTTGCCTGCCTTAAGCTAAAAGCCACTTCAATGCTATAAACTCCCTTATGTGGACAATCATTAAGCCAATTCTTCATGAAGGCAAAACATTTTGGTTAAATCAAGTGTCCGCTGTAACAATTTTCACTCTCAGTGACATCCTCAGTTGTGATGACTGGGAAATGTGGTACTGAATTTTTCATTGATACCACCCAGCACTAGAGTTCAAAAAGAACTCCTGTTGGCAAACCAACTTGTTTTCTGTGTACATTGCCACTGTTCTAAGGAATAGGAAACTGCTCCAAAATGCTTACAAAATAAAAACATTAAAACAAATTTTAACAAAGGCAATGTACAGAAGAACTGCAGAGAATTCAATTAACACCTGTAGTAAAAAAAAATCTACTTTACATAAAGGTTAAAATATTTATAAAATCATGGTGAGGCACTATTTATATGAAAGTTTTTTTTATATATAAATGGGCTCACAAAAACGATCCATCTTCAAAGAGAGTAGAGAGAGAAAAAAATCGAAACTTTTCTCTCTGCACGTAAACTTGCTGGTACTACTCTCACTGAATACCTACAATTTTTGTAGATTTGCATAAAGCCAAAAAACCTTTTATTTAACAATTACAGATAAAGTTAAAAATTACAGATAAAATTACAGATAACTTGCCTGATTCTATTCTCTGCCCTGGACATTTGTGTTTTCTCAGTTTTAACACACCCGATCCAACTAAGTAAACGAAACAAAAAGTGGCCACGAGTACAGAAAACAAAGGTGCAGGGCATGGGGTCTTCCAGGAGTGTGATTGGAAATGTGTAGATTAGTAAAAGCATGTAAATATTTTGTAATGTATGTATTACTTACCACATTGACTTAATGGTGAGGGGGAAAAAAAGCTAAAATTAATTTTATCCATCCAGAGAACAAAACGGGGAAATAAAAAATTTGGAATCCAATTTTTAAAGATTCTAAATTAACCTCTCAAAACTGTTGCATGAGAAACTCCATTTCTCTTTCACTGGTTGTACTAAAAAAAGGGCAGATTAAGGGCACATGGGTAAATCCCCAAAATGTTGATGCTGAAGTACTTGGAAACAGTTACCTGTTGAGGGAGAAAAATACAAAGGACCAACACAACAACAGTGATATTTCTTCATTAAGATTTTAAATTCGAACCCCAAAAGGGCACTACACATAAGAATGCTGGACAAAGGCCAACACTACAGTTTGAACTGGCCAGCAAAAACACAAAATTCTGTTTGGTTTGACCTACAAAAATATAGTACCAGTGGATGAGCCAGTGGTAACATGCCTGACAGCTACGCAGTTCTAATTGGCTTTGATTCAAGCAGGTATAAGCAGCAGAGAAACTGAATGCTGCTGTGGAGTGAAGATCAATGGCACCGATTTAGCAACGGTTACCATAATGCATTTATACAAACAAATTTGTTTCAGTTTAACTACAATACGTTTAGGCTTTTAAAAAAGCCATTTACAAAGTGATTGGGTGTTCTCACACCCATCTAGGTTTAGTCAAACTTAAAGAATAGAGGGGATTATAAAAAATAAATAAATAAATAAATAAATAAACCAAACGTTGCCACATTCCTGTGGCCCTTTGAAAGTTTTTTCTTTTTTAAGGAAACTTACCTACTGCAACACAGGATGCAATTAAGCTCACAGGGTAAACTGCACCCCAAGGATCTACTCTTCTGACAACATAACGAAATCAAATATTAAGATTTGATTTCTATATACAATTACATATATTAGATAAATTCCATTTGGACCTGCTGAGTAAATTGTTTGATTTTTGATTTAAAAAACCAACCTAGAAAACACTGCCTTATTGTTTAAACTAGTACTACTAGGGGTATAACAATAAGCAAGATTCGGTTTGATAAGTGAATCTGTGCTCACGATTAACAATATATTGAACTAATTAAGATCCCACCCCCCACCAAAAAAAAGAAACCCAAATTAAGAAACAATTTATGTATGTGCGATGTTTTAGCAAAAAACAATGCGCATACATCAAATACCACAATCAGTATTTACCTTTTTTGCACCGATATATCATGAAAATGTAAAGCATTATTACACCCCTAATTGCTAGTCATTTTTACCATAGTTTATGAAAAAGAATTAGAAAAAACAAATCATGGTCCTC
>JBBPDH010000136.1:16337040-16347054 GCA_037974565.1 Clupeocharax schoutedeni
AGAAACAGAAAGAAAACAAAACCTGAGAACAGGAAATAAACCTAACCTGGCACGACCTCATCGTGCCAGCCGTGACACTAATACTTTTATTGAAATGTTCTTATTGAAATGTTTTGCTAATTGAAATGTGTTATCTAAATCTGGTGGGTTAAGTGGATTAAGTGGATTAAGATGATTCAAAATCTACAGCATTTGTTGTTAAGATAGAGTATCAGTATCTATTTAAAATACAGATTTTCCTGATGAACAATCTCTCATCCATGTTTTTCTCAAACATCGTTTTAAGTGATAAATAAGGCCAACCATATACAATGACCTCCCTTCAGTCTTTAGGGCTTTTAGTAACTGTGAACCTCCATAATCTATTCAAACAGCTTGGGCTTTCTGGCTGCTCATATCTTCATAATGAATATTGAATAGTGCCGTCAAAAATCAGTTTTCATCACTTACATAAGACTGAAATATTTTCTACAGATTCAATAATTTTATGATCAATAGTTTTATTTCACTGCAGTTCAATAGTCAGACATAACAAAGTTTCCAGTTAAACTGGTTCTGAATGTAGCATGGATGATCACACAGAAATATAGTGTGCAAATCTTCACACACTGAAGACTGAAAAATGAGCTCAACTCAAAATTAGATGCTTGATCTAATGGTTTTGAGTATCAGAGGCTTCCTCCTGTGGTCCAGAAAGAAAAAAGAGTCACACTGTATATTGTATTATATGTGTATATACGAGGCGGCTGGTAGCCCAGTAGCAAGAGTGTTCATCCTGTGATCAGTCGTGGGTTTGATTCCCAAGCACCTGTGAGGTACCCTATGCAAGATATCGCTGCTTCACTTGGTGAATGGGTTAAATACAGAGGAAGAATTGCGTGCTGTTCACACTGTGTGCTGCGGTGTATTCATGTATGACAGAATGGTCACATTCACTATAAAATACAACTGCAAATGTGTTGCGTCAATATTGTGTGGTGCTTTACTTATCAAGACAGATCATTAAGTTTCTGCAGTGTAACTTCTTAGAAAGTCCCACAACCACACATCTCCACTGAGTGTGGAGCTCATTTACCTGGGCAGGGGTGGAATATTACCTTTGTGATCCATTCTTATTAAAAACTCATTTTGATTGTGATTCTGAGCCCTAAATCTTCTCACTGCATAGAATCTATTCTACAGCTAAATTCATGCAAAGTATATGATAATGATTGCCAAGTACCCAATATCCAATTATACTTTTAGAAATTATTCAGTAATTTTAGCCTAATGCATGACTAATAGCAGCTTCCCTCCTCTCTATCACCAAGGCTCTTGTTTTTAATAGGCCACTATTGTGCATATTTCCAGTTTGTTACAAGTTATGGCAAAGAGGGGAAAAAAAGGGAATTTAAAAAAAAATGAAGCGGGAAGATGGAATTCAAGCTGCCGTTCAGCCAAAGGAAATTTTAATTGGTGCCCTGGGGAGAGGAACTCTTTACATTTGCAAATTTCTGCCTTTGTAGCAAAGACGAGGAGCTGAGCACCCACAGGGGACAAGGAGTGGTTATGTTGACAAAAAGTTAAAAGGGCTTTGCTGAAGCTCACTGAACATGTTTGTTTGCAAGTTCATTATGATATAGAGATTTTCCTCTGAAGGTTAAAGGATGAAGTATATACTGTATGCTGTCTTTTTGGTTCACACTTTTATGTAAAACAGATGTAGCCTACATTTTTCTCTCTAGTAGCTTTCGTCAGTCTTTACCTGCATGCCTCATGGAGTCAGTGCCGGTGTGACTACGTTAAGGCTCTGGCGGCATTGAGTTTCTGTCATGAGCACTGGACAAACTGAAAAGGGCTAAAGAAAAATAACAACGACTAAGAGAGGTCAGGTGGGACAGAGAGCCATCAATGACTGTAATTACTTGTCACTTCTCGCCCCTTTATTCAAGCAAATCTCGCTTTTATTCGTTTAACCTGGACAAGTACAAGGTCACTAGGGCCATTTTGCAAGTATACAGTAATGAAATGAAAGGAACGGCTAAGGCATTTCCAGCCCTGACATGACCATTTGATGCCTAATGGATATTTGTACAATTATCAAGTAAAAAGTTCCACTCTTATACTTTGGGTTATTTTTTTGCAAACCTGTCTATTTTTACACAATAAGTTATAACTGAGCCCTTAAGTACTGGAATCTGTTGCCTGTTTTGCTTAAAAATCTGGCCCTGATTGGAGAAGCCAGGAGGAGATGCCATTAATGAGGCTTATGAACAAGTACAAATAATATCAAGTTATTTTTATTGATAAGATATTCCAAACATCACATTTTGTCAAGTTGGTTTGACCCATTTTATGCATCCTAAGATCAATATTGAAATTCACAGAAGCCACCAAGAGCAACATTTCTAACAGTGTTACCTTTACTGACGTGTCATACAGGCTGCACTGATTTTCACCCCTATGATGTGTCATATTCCAGCACTAGGCCATATACACTCATACTGTGCACCCTCTTCTAACGAGAGCCACACATCTGTAAGATTTGGTTTGACACGGCAACATTATATATTCTTTTCTGTGTGCCATCGTGCCTTGTCCATTCTTTTATAAAGCTGACATCCAAGCTTTCCACTCATCTAAGTATTCCTCAACAAGCTAGGTGTGTATGAACAATGATATTATCTGCAGATATTGTTGATTTTCCAACTGACACACTTTTCTAAATGTGCATTTCCTACCAGAACAGATAATATATCTGCAAACTGAAAGGTTTGATTTGACTGAAAAAGGTCTAGTTTTGTTAGATGCTGTTCTTGGAGGAAAGTTCAGTATGTTCAAAGAAGTTTACCAGCAATAGAAAGTGGAGCACACAAACTTCTTTTTGTTGGTACTTTTGTGTTTGATTTTAGAGTGCTTTAGTCTCCCCAGCTTTCCTCACACCATTAATGTGAAGTGTCGTTGTTTATAATTTACTTTATTTATGGGCATATGGGCATGCATGCATGTGCTTTCTTGCTTTGTTCTGTCTGCTCTTAGCACCCTGCACCCTCAGTCATAATAAAATCTCCATAATCCCTCTCTGCAACTGTCGGCTCTGATTACAGTGAAATCTCTTCTTGTAGCCAGCGGCCATGTCCTTTTTGTATTAGTCGCAAATGTTTACTTTCTTTCTTGCTTTGTCCCTCATTACGTTGCAAATAGTGAGAACAGCGCAACGGATGGGACACTTTCTCTCTCTCTCTCTAGCTCTCTCTCTCTCTTTCCCTCCCTCACTCTCTCTTTCTTTTTCTTGACCAAGATTTAACATAAAACATAAAACCCTTGTCGTCTCTGTATGTGTTTGTCCTCTGCTTTTAAAGGCAGAAATGTTGATATTGCTGGATCACCTTTCACTTCTCAGTGCTTTGGTTGGTGCAAATGATTCCCAGTCATTTTAGCATGAACTCAAATAACCCCAGAGTCAACTTTTCTTTGGTTATGTTTGGAGGATATGCTCCACCATGGTTCTGTAGTGCTGGTTTTATATTCAACTGAGTCATCCAGTGCTTGTGTGGTGTGTGTATGTTTGTATGTTTGGGGGATGTTGGTCATTGTCGAATAGCCTCAGGCTCCACAGTTTTAACATGTCCTTTATGGTCCCACTGTACCACAGAGCTGCTAAAAAAGCTGATGCGTTCTGATGTGAAATAAAAGTTTTTCTACACTAAACTAAAAGAAAAATATATTATTTTAAAAATATGTCTGTCCCACTATATTATTCTTAACAGATTGTCTACAGATGCTTTAATTGTTACCAGACTAGTGGAATTATCAAAAGCATTAAGATAAGATTTATGGTTTTGGGCTTAGATTTTAAGAGATTAAGGATTAGATTTACAGTTTGATTAAGCAGAATCTTAATTTGGATAGTTCACTGTAGAAGCGTAGTTAGCCTTTAAATAATATATATAACTATATATTCAATATAACTGATCCTTCAGCTGAAATAATTTGATCAAATGTTTTAAACTTATGGGGGCCTAGTTCCACGCTTTCGGGATGAGTTGATATTTTCCTTGAATCAGATGATCCAGCTGGCTATGAGGACTGACCTTTGAATGGCAACTCGGCCCAAACCATCCCCATAAAATCAATCATCTCCTCCTTGTCTTTCTTAATTTCTCCAGATTTCAGCTCCACTTCTCCTGCAGCCGCAGGTTCCGTCTTTGTGAATAAGAAACATGAAGCGCTTCGTCCTTGTAATAACTATTGGGGACTGAACAAACTCACTATTAAAAATCAACATCCACTCCTCTCTACCACTCACCAGCTCCACTCTGGATGCCCTCTGGAGCTCTTAGCGTGTATAACTTAATTCGCAACAGCGAAGGTGACGAAAGGAGGGCGGCCTTCATCATCTCCCTTCGGATTGTGCAATCCTCTGTCCATCTTCAAGCAATTTATCTATGACATTATGTGTGACACGCTGGGCCAGCAGGTATATACTGTCAATTGAATGCTGGATTTGCATTGGAGGGATCAGGGGACTCAGTATTTGGTCCACTGGGAAGGCTATGGTCCTGAGAAACTGAGGTCTTGGATTCTGGCCCGGTTCATCCTGGAACACCCCCCCCCCATTTAGAACTATTTTTGATGGGCTCCCTCTCTCCCAGCCGTCTGATGATAGTACTGCCATGCAGATGAATCAGGTGACCCAAACTACGTCATAAGCACAGGTCAGGTGACTCATACGAGGTCCAGGAAGCCATCTTTAGATGGCTCCCCCATGTATCGCTGCCAATTTATCCGCGACCATCTCCGGCGCTGTGTGTACTCTGGTTGTTATCATGCACTTATTCTCCAATTTGTGTATTTTAGAACATAGCAAACTGGTGGGTTTTTTTGTTACTATTACAGCTTAGAGCAACTAGTGAGAAGCATCTACCCACTCGTCATGCTCCACTTTTGAGTTTACACTTCTTATGACACGTTTAGTCCATTCTCGTAGCTTGTTGTATTGATTCCGTCCTGAAGGCCTAATAATAATTAAAGATAATTAAATTATTAAAACAGAATTACATAATAAATAATTAAACCGACTTACCTCTCTTTATTGACCTCTCTTTATTAGATAATCCTCCCAGCCATTCATCACAGTGCAGTGAAGAGCACTCTGACATTTTGCTAAATTTTAATTTTCTTCCAACCACAAATTTTAACAATTGCTAAAATAACACAAGCAACTGGTGGGCCAAGCAGCAAAGCTGTCCAGGCACTCTCAGTGTTTCTGTCTTTTACAGTTATAATTTTAAACTGAGAACACTGCAATGTCAGCTACATAATTAGGTATCATTTTATGTTAATGAAGCTCTGCCATTTAAACTGTTAAGTTTTCTTAGTTAGCGAGATGGAATACCACCAAAGCAACCATGGCAGCCAGGAAGCAGGAAGAGAGCATGAGTGAAGCAGCTGGATGCAGGATGCCAGAGGAGTTGGTAGAAGTAATTCTCTATTAATGTTCTCGCCTTTCTTGCACCTTTCCTGAAGAAGGCTATAAGTATACTTAACAAGTGGCAATGACAAGGTCAACTAGGGAAAGCAACAGTATAGAAAAAAGCCCCAATCCTCTAAACTCTAATTTAATAACCTGCTGTGCCCAGAAGACTTCAAAAGTGTATTACAAAGGAAACACACAAACCAGATATAAGGACATGGATAGACCTGTAGAATTATTCTTTTAGATCTATATCTCATAATGTTTGCACACTTATGGAAATCATTAAAGATACTAAAGATCACCCCAGTGACAGCTGTTTTACTCAAACATTTTTTTCTGAGACTGTAAGAAAATTTAAAGTGAAAAATGTATGTAGATCTGTCCAGAGAGGTCACGCCACATACAACTGTTCAAAGAAATTATACATTCAGGAAAGACTCAACAGAAGGGCCAAACATGCAGCATATCAAACTATACCAAAAATGGTATAATTTTACTGGCAAAACAACATACAGTGCAGTCAACACTGGTATTGGCTGTGGTATTCATTTGAATGAATGCAGTATGATAACAGATTCTGTAGTATAGCAGCAGTGTCATTAAATGTGCAAAAATGCATTTATTGAGGTAGATATAATAAACAATAGCATCAGCAGGATAGATAATGTGCAGACAGAACAGTGATTAATGAATAAAGTGCTTGCTAATCTTTCTGATTGTGAAGCTTATTTTGATAACATGGTGGTTTTGCTCTGGCACATGAAAAAAAAACAGAATCAGAAAACTTTACTGATCCTTCACAGACACACAGAGACACAAAGACAAAAACAATATAAGTCAAAATAAATGTCAAAACAAAACTGCACAAATACACGTACTAAATGCGTGATACTAAATGCACCATGCTATTTACAGAATGACATGGTCAGTGAGAGAGTGTGATATAAAGTCTATTATTGCATGTAATTGTCAAATAAGTGATCTCAGACTTATCTCAGATCTCAGTCATGGTGACGGCAGCAAGGGCACCTGTAAGCCAGTTGTCCAAATGACCTACCGCAGGGTGAGGAAATAAAGCTTAAGAAAATGGTCAGTGGAGAGAGGGAGAAGAAATACAGGTTTACCATAATTTTTTACCCAATATTTCTGTTCATGTCACATCTATCGGGTTGCTGGAAAGCCTAGTCAGGCTATTCCCCCTGTAGTCTTTAGAGCCATTCCAGTTGTGAATGAGCCTTTTGATTCCTTTGAACAATGTCTGGTCATACTTACTTCCTCAAACTAATGTTTGCAGCCAAAGAATACCCTGAAGCCATTCCACTTTTTTTCTTATAGAACTCCAGCTATAAAGCCTTCTTTAAATTTTGTACCACAGATGGTACAAAATTTTAAGAAGACTTTATAGCTGGAGCCAAAACACAAACTGAATACAAACATTCCGTGTTTTGGCTTGTGAACAGTCTCTAGCATCCTCCTAGTCCCGTATGAAGTCTTTGATAGGAAGTCAGGGCAACATTCTTTTCAGATCAAAGATGCTAGTTTTGTTGCCTTGAGTTGAGTGGTACAGATTTTTGTTATGGTCTGCCATGTACCAATGCGAAAAGATATGCTTAACACTCTGAGGTCCCGCTCTGAGTGTCACCTATTCCTGTTGCTGCTGTTCATGTGAATGTATTCCTATTGGAATGTATCCCAGAGTTCAATATACTATAGTCAGAGGGGTGTATTCTCAATTGCCTAATTCTGAAACTCTCCTAGTTCTCCCTTTTCAGAATCTTAACAGATTCTGCTCATGATGATATTTTACAGTTTATTGAAAATTACTAGGGATGTCCCGATCCGATATTCTGTATCGGTATCGGTCTGATCCTGACCTAAATTACGGGATCGGAAATCGGGAAGGATTTAGAAACGTAATCCGATCCGTAAAAAATGCGGAAAATTACAGCATGCCTAACGTGATCTGGCACCCTATGAGGAGTTGACAAGGGAGGTAAGCTCCTCCTTGTCATCTGCATCTGATGTTATCCCCCTCGTCTGCGTCCTTCTCGAGGCTGTTAGACGCGTCAAGTATGTCGAATCTAAGCCGACGCTGTTGGATCCAAGATATAAAGAGAGAGTGAATGAGTGCGCGTGTGCGGTGAGAGAGAGAGAGAGAGAGAGAGAGAGTGCGTTTATCAGTGAGAGGGAGAGAGGGAGAGAAAGAGCTAAATACAGTTATCAGGGCTTGAAATTGTGACCATCTATGCGACCTCAAAATATAATATAAGTCAAAATAAATGTCAAAACAAAACTGCACAAATACCCGTGCTAAATGCGTGATACTAAATGCACCATGCTATTTACAGAATGACATGATTAGTGAGAGAGTGTGATATAAATAGTGTGGATAAATAAATACTTTTTTATTTACTACTAATTACTACTGAGGTATTTTACAAGTTTAAACAGTGGTTTGAAGTCTAATATTGCATGTAATTGTCAAATAAATTATGCCATTACACATGATAATACTTTTGCATAAGTAGTGACATAAATAGGGTTTAATTATTGCACATAAGTAGTGACATACCAGGGCTCCAGATGGCGACTAAATGGTCGCTGATACGACTAGATTTAGCAACTAGTTTTTTCATTTTGTTCGCCAATGACGAACGTCCCTCACAACAAAGAGGAATTAAAATAACAAAGTACAAGAAAAGTGATGGGGGGTGTTAGGCGGTGCTGCTGACGGATCAGGCCCCTCTTGCTGTCATTCTTCCAGGAGACGGGATTCCGTGCTGGCCCAAATGTACCTGGTTGGCAGTGTGGTGACTGGGTCAGTCTAATATCGTTCTGCACTGCGTTTTCTGGCCGATTTCAGTACAGCAACACACTCACTATGTTTTACTTTGGCAACAATTTATTCTGTGTCAGGATTCCTTGTTTTGTTTTAACAGTCTTTACATGGAGTAAAACTGGAGACAAAATGTGTTGTGGCAATATTTTTTTTATTTATATCACATTTTATAGAGATTATTGGCCTTAAAACTAATTTGGCTCCCAAATATTTAGTGATTGTGTTAGGGCTGGTTGGCAGCCGGTAGAGGCCGCTGCTTTTGTGTTTGTATGGGTGCATGGTTCTGTGGGGTTTTGGGCTTTTATTTTGACGAGTTCTGTTCTAGTTTGGTCATGTGTCTTGTCTTGTGGTTTTATTATATGTCATGTGCTTTACTGTTTCAGGTGTTTTCTGTTTGTGTATCACGTGTTTCACCTGTGTCTTGTCTGATGCTAATTATGTTCTGTATTTAAGTTCTGCTTGTGTGACACTCAGTTATCTGTCCATCGTCTTTTGAGCACCTTATGTTCCCTGTCTGTTTTCATGTTACAAGTTAATCTTGGAGGCCCACGAGCCTATTTATTTTCCTGTTCTGGTTTTGTTTAATAAAGTCACATTCAGCATGGATATTCGCGTTCCTGCCTGTTCCATGTTCCAAGGAAGCTCTGGGTTTGGGCTTTGCGGCCCAACCCGTGACCGATTGGGAGCCAATGGCTCCTAAGGTTTATATTTTGTCTGGATCCCTGCATATACACTGATATTGCACATTAGGCCGTTGCACGTAATAAATAACTGCACATAAGATACTGCACATAAAAGTAATGATTTCACACACAATAATAAACTGCACATCTTCTTACTCTAGACACAATGTTTTAAAAATTTCAGAAAGCTCTCAGTTTCATTCAGCTTTTATCTGCTTATATAAAGAGGTTGGTCAGGGAAATGTTTGTCCCTTATATGCTAAGGCTCAGGCCATCAGTGCTTTATTCTGCCACTAAGACAAGAACAGAATGTCACTTTCTAAGCATGGCAGGTTATTACAGAAGGTTCTGTAAAAATCTCTCAGATATTGTGCAATGCATTTCCTTTTAATGGTCTGTCGATTTACACTTTTTTACGCACTTAAGAGTTCTGAGCTTGATTTCAACCCCCAATTTAAGCTTAAGGTGGATGTGACTGGCACAGATGCTGGATTAGTGTTACCTTAAAAGAATGATTGTGGTGTAAGCCACCCTGTCTGTTCCTTTACTGCAAAGATCAATTGCACCCAGATCAATTACAGTAAAATAGAGAAAGAAGCTCTTGTCTTTTTAGTAGCCCTCCAATGCTTTGAAGTTTATATTGGATCTAAGTGCACATACAGCCTAATACACAAACCACAACCTGCTTGTCTTTCTGCAGATCATCAGCTCATGTGATGGTATTTTTTATTCTGCCAAAGCTTTAGTTTGAAAATTCTTCACAAAGGCATAAATACTTTCTGACTCCCTGATCTTGTTGTCCCTCTTGAATTAGTGATTTGTATGTTTTCTCTTAAGGGTGGGAATGTTATGGCTCCAGTTGTTATTCGACAGCTCCACTCCATGTTTTCTGTGTGTCTGTGTTCCAGGTGTAATCTATCATCATATAGTAAATGTTCCTGGCAGGTGGAGTTAGCTCCGGAGGCGCGAGCAAAGACGGCATTCACCACCGGACACGGACTGATGCAGTTCAGGGTGATGCCGTTCGGGTTATG
>JBBPDH010000136.1:16364769-16376744 GCA_037974565.1 Clupeocharax schoutedeni
TGTGGCTTCCGTGGTGAGAAAGGGTCGGATTCTTCTGATGTTGTACAGAAGGTATCTGCATGTCCTGGAGAGGTGGTCAACGTGCGACTGGAATGAAAGTTTGTTGTCCAACATGACACCAACATTTTTTTTTACCTACATCCCTTTCCCACTTTACTGTTACACTACAGTATTGTCTACATACTGTTTTGTCTCAGCCATACATCCCAGTCACACTGTCACATTGCTGCGTTGTCTATTTAGTGTATCGTTTCTGTCACCCCCCTCATTTTGCTCAGTGCTGCTAACTGCCTTCTGTGCAATAAGCAATATTAGTCAGTGTTCTCAATATACTATCACTATACTATACTGGTCACATACACTATAGTTGCATTCTTTTTGTGTCTATTTATGAGGTAGTTGGTATTGTCTTTATTCTTTCTGTCATAATTTGAACTCTGTTGAATGTTGTTGTATGTTAAATGGCTCATCACACTATGTGCACTTCTGCTGAAGACAATAAAGTAACCTTGTATGCATGAATGTAACTATCATTATATGTAGAAGATTTTTTTTGTTGTTGTTGCTGTAAACCCAAGTGCATTACATGTTATATCCACCTTTGCTTTTAGTATTCCATATGGTGTTGTACTCAGATTCTTCTCTCACAGAAGAGGTATGTTTGAATCCATAATATACAAAGAACTCCATCTGGCACTCATATTGATCCTTTTCATTTTCAACCAAGCTGCACTCTGTTATTTGTATTTAATTTATGCATTGCATATATTGCACAGTGAAATAAAAAATTGTGACTGAAAATGGCACCAGCCTGTTTTTTCTTTTTTGGTAAAGCTCCATCTTTGACAGGTTTGTTTGAGCTTGCTCAGTGTTTGTCAAAGGGATGGTGGATCATGCAGGGCAAACACTGCCAAGGACATGATGGGACCATTACTGTGTGATATGTTTGCTTTTCTCTTCTGTTCCTGTGCTCTTCTCTTCAGATAAAGCAACATACTGGATAGAGGTATGTCACATTACACAGACACAAATGTGCTGCCATCACTGTCGAATGGAGAAGCATAATGGGATTGTGGAGTAGGACAGACCAGGATGCTACTTCAGATTTTGATAACAGGCAACACTCAATGACCTGGCACTAAAGCATCGTCCAATGAGGTTCACCAAAAAATCAGTCCTCTGCTGTGAATGTATACAATACAATGGACAATATAACATTATATTGTGTTATACATCTTGGGAGATTCATCTGTTGATAACAAATGCTTCAATTGATACCAAATTGATTAATGAGCTTCACTCCCCCTTATACTTATATAAGTGTATAAAAGTTCAGATAAACTCTACTTATATATACACTCAGTTGCTAACTTTTTAGTTGCTATCTTGTAACCACATATGCTGTCAATTTGACACTGTGTAGGTTTGCAATCTCTGATTGTTACCCATCTGTTACTGCACAATGTTTCAGCCTCGCTCTACCCATCCATCAGTGGAAAGGGCATTCAGACTCCTGACCATGTATTATTTTGGTGGTGGACCAATACTGTGGTGGCACTAACATGATAATTGTGTGGGAGTGTTCATGGCACTGGAGTGTATCCGACACTGTGGTGTTGCTGGGGTTTTTACACATCACTATCAGAGCTAGACTGAGAGCTGTGTACCATCCAAAAAAAACCCCAACAAAACAAAACAAAATCAAACAAAAAAACCCCAAATCACTCAGCACGGACTGGTAGTCCAAATAAATCAATGGTCTGGTAGTAAAAAAATATTTAATGGTCTGGTAGTAAAATAAAACACTACTGAAGGGCTAAAGAATGATTAATGCAGATTGTATCTGGCAACAGATGGCTCTAGGGTCGAACTCTATTAACAAGGCCGGTGTGTTTCACAGAGTGATCTGTAAGTGTACATAGTGTTCAAATCCACCAACGCTGCTGTGTCTGGTAAGTGTACTAAATAAATTGGTAACTCTGTGCATTCTTCTGCATTTAGGGGTCTTCAGAGGAAGGTCAAACTCTAAATATTTTTACATAATCTTATAGATGTTTCTTAGATATAGTAAAGTTTGAGATAAGTGTGAGGCTTAATCTCAACCGCAATGAAACTACCATTTTTTCACAGATTAACTGATTTGTGTCTGAGTTTAGGGGTTTAGGATAATGAATTCTGAAATAAGTGCTTCATTAATACAATATTGGGATGTGCTTTATTTCTCCTGAGGCAAAACAAGTTGATGTTGGGACAGACATTATTTCCTTTGGGACAGGCTTTGCTCTTGGGCATGCACACATGCTAGAGGGCATGCTTAAAGATTGATGGATAGGATCGAAAAGGATAGTCCTGTTTTGGTTTAATATGTTCTTTTTAAAACTGTGTTGTTTCAGCACCATGGACAGCTCCCATTATCAGCACAGATTGATTTCCATTTCTGGATAAAAGAGATTTACAGCTCTTTTTTTACTGTACTCTATGGATTACTGCTCGAAGAGCAAAATTGGGGGAGTTTTTAGACAAGATAAAGATTTGGTTGTCTCATTAAATTGAAAATATTTTGTCTTACTAATTACACCAACTAACGTTGCCTCTATTTTTTTTCAGGGAATGTTTGCTCTTTCTCTGAACTCTAATGACTTTATCACATACCATTAGCTGTGATGATTTAGACAGAATTGTTAATTATACAGTGCAGGGTATACTAACCAGCCTCCAGTTTGCTAAAACTGGTAAATTACCAGCTAAATCAATATAATGTTCTGTCTGATGACAGTAGAAGCAACAAGAAGATTCTGGCTATAAAACAGAAACAGATATCTGGAAGATTTAGGACGAAAATCAATCAGCTACTTTCCTCTCCCTTAGGGAAAGAAAGATCTAAGGTTGCTGGTTCATTGACTATAACATGGAAAGTTACTTTCTGAAAACTATATTCTGTTATGATGGATTTCTGCAGACAAAGATTCACTGTCTCTAAATTGGAATTAATTTAATGAAACGTACTTTGTATTCTGTTATTGGAAAATGCATTCAAGCAAACACTTTCTTCCACACGACCATGATGCATGCCCATATCACTTGTACTCAGATCTAGATACACCATAAACTGCCTAAACTCTAGTTATTGATTAATAAAGTAGTAATGAGCAAGCTGTTCATTAACAGTTACTGGCTTCATTAGAGCACTATAATATCTCCTACCCTGAAGTCTTCCTGATAATATTGAACCACTTCTCTGCCTGAGAGTAAAAGATTTCTGCCATGGTCTTTAAAAACTGTGAAACATCTTATGTCCTTCCATAGCGAATAGTGACCTGCACATTATATCTGAAATTGAAACGTGGAATGAGGGTAAAGGGGACTCCATCGGCTATAGAACCCACAAGAGCTGCTCTGCTGAGGAGAAATGGTATATTGACCTTGCTTTAAAGCCAGTCATTTTGTGGCAAACAATTAACATGTGAACTAGAAAAATGTATAAAATGTAATGTTTGCGATTTCTGATTCTGTATGAAACTATAAAATGTATTGATGTCTTAATTTCTGATCCTTGTTTTATTTTGCATTCATTCTCCTGCAGTCCTGTAAATTACAGGATGTGTTCTTTGTGAGTTCTACGTGGTAATCTTCTCAAATCTGCGCTCTCTCAAATCTGCAGTGTGATGTATAAGGTCTGAATCAAAGATGTTGGTTTCTGTTCAAATACAATCTCAAAAATGTACCCCAACACATCCCACTAACACTCCGTGTTTGTATATGTGTGCAGAAGATAGAAAAATAGAGAGAGAAGAGAGAGAGTAAAAGAGAAGAGAGAGAGAGAGAAAGAGAACAAAAGAGGGATGGAGAGAGGGAGAGAGAGCGTTGGCTGTGAATGTTTGAGAGCAAATATGAGTCACTGGATGTATGCAGCCCCCAAATACACCTGGATGTTTGGAGGACGTGTGTCATATGCTGTCGAATATGTCCTCTCCATGACACCTCCTTCCAGAAATGATGGTCTGGAATACTTGTTTATTGTAAAATGTGTTTCCAAAGCACTATAAACTATCAAGAGATGCTTTTACTCACAATACATCATGGCTTGGCAATGGCAAGCACAATAAGGATGTGAAGTCATTCTCTGAACCGTAATAGCAAATCATTTATTGGCGATGTTTGCACAGACTTGATAGGATCTGACTAATGTTTCAATTAGCCCATCTCTAGATAAGATTGCTTTCAGTGCAAAGCAGAATCACTGAATAAAGAATAAAAGCCCATATACATCTTTAAACTATTGAAAAAAGCATTATTTCTAACATTATTTGAAGCTGTCTTTTACAATGTATGAACAAAAAACTTTTAAATATCAAACTGCACAAGATATGGTATAGTATTTATATTGCAAATATGATATAGCATAAAGAATACACTAAAAATACTGTACTGTAATTTTAATTGAATCATGTTAAAATGATCTGACTTTCAAATGTAGATATTAACCCCACATTACAGTATTTCTACAACCTATATGTTTCTCTGTTATTGCAGAATCGTCTGATTCTAAGCTGAGAAAAATAACCTCAATATTTTCTGGTGAGCGTGGAAACTCACACTTAATTGCAAATGACCTATGGGACTATATGGGTTCTGCACTGTAAACTGTAAAAGCAAAATACTCAATTTATTGAAGTACATATTCTCTAAAACATAAAGTTGAGTAAAATGTCTATTAGTTCTGAAAATACTGCTTATAGCTTATTTGCTTTAAAGTATATTACAGTACTAGCTTTTACAGTGCCGTGTTTGTGCTGTTTATGTTTATATATACATTTACGGTATTTATCTCTGATTAGTACATCTGAGCTTAAGTAGTCCACATCGTTTCCTTAAACTCGTAAAGCTATACTTAAATCAACGTCCACTATTCAACCAAGTTACTGCAGTACACCTAAACAACATGTAGCGGGACAGAATTGGGGTTATTTAAAACATCCCCCTTTCTCTCCAGTAATTTCGTGGCAGTAATGCTGATAGGTTGGCTTACTCACGGGGCCAGCTATAAAAGGGGGCAGGACTAAGAACTTGACATCACCAGGGTCTTACCTGAGCAGCTTCGAAGAGCACGCTCTTTGTTTGGAGCGTTTTTTCCCCTCGGATCCGCGTGTATCACGCTGTGATCCAGCTTTGGGGAAAGTTGGGCATCCGTGGAGTGATTATTCCCGCCGTTGCGAGGTGCCTCGGTGCGTTGGGCACTGGGGTGCACATAACTGCAGCTACGACCGGTGTTAAGAGTGTTGCGCTCCGGGAGGCCGCTCGTGCTATTCACCTGTGGCTGTGGTACTAACAACCCAGCTTGTGAGCCGCGACCTGGCTGCTGTTTTGCCTCGGCTAAGTTACTCTCGGCAATCTTTGCCTTGCTGCGCCGAGTATTAATTTGTTTTATTTTAGGTTTTATTGTTTTAGGGATTGTACTGAACATGACTAAGAGAAAAGCCAACTGCTTATGTGTTTGTTTTTTAATTTTTGTTCTTTTTCCTTTTTTTTTTTGTGCAGTGCTGGGCCCGTGGTGGTGGTGTCCTCCCTCCTATTTTAATTTGGGTATTTTTCTTTGGTTCACGTGTGTGTGTGTGTAATTTATTTTGTGTGGAGTTTTTGTTTAGTGCTCTCGTTTCCGTTTTTTTTATGACTTTTAATATTTTTAATAATACATTTTATTCTTGCGATTGAAAACACGTCTCTTGCTCCCTCCCTTTATGAGTAGACGAACCTGTGTGTCTTTCTAACAGGGGTAATATATCCTAGGGTGAAAGCCCCTAGGTGGCGTTGTCAGAAGGTTTGAGGTTTATGGATCTTTATATCCGTTCAATTAGTATAGCAGGACAACCATAATCGGTGCCTTTAAGTGCGCCCCTGACCGTCCTGCCACAATCACCAGTCAAAGAAAAGTTGGGGGTGGGGTGCTGGGGTGGGGAACAAGAAATAAATAAGCAGAAACGAGAGCCATAGTTAGTCGCCAAGGTGCTCATTGAAGAGGTGGGTCTTCAGACCACGCTTGAAAACAGCAAGGGCCTCCACAAATCTGATCGGAAGAAGGACTTTGTTCCACCACTGGGTGGCCAAGACAGAGAAGAGTGTCTTCCTCTTCGTTTGAGCAGCAAAGTTTCAAGACGAGCCATGCATGAAACCCCGAGAGGACAAGAAGTGACTGCTTGATCAGTGCTGATATTTACTAGAGTCCATTCTTGTCCTTGAAAGCTAATGTTTGTTGCTCTCTGAGTTTGATGCTCACTGACTCATGTTAATGCAATAGGAATGATTAACATAGCATAATTGAACCATCACTCCACATAATCATGTGTGTGACCATAATCAGAATGTTGTGATTCCTGTAAACAAACATGGCTGAGGCTATTTTAGAAAATACCATATATTTGTCGGTTCCAGTGAATAAAAAACTGGAAGTCTTGAAGGGTCACCACTTTATAAAATCGTGTGAAAAAAGCTAATAAAACATTTACCTTGCACTTTTCAAAAAGACAATCTCCTTTACCAGCTGATTGAAGTGCCCCACAGATAATGTGTAGTCGATGCTGCATAACAATCATATCAACTGTGGCCACAGACCGTTAGAGTGTAAACCAAATGGACTAATATGTAAGTTTTGGCAAACAATTTAACCTGAAAGACAAAAACGCAATGACACAAAGGAAAACATGTAAAATTAGTGAAACTGCTAATTATACATGAGTTGCTACATGTGTTATAGCTATGTGTGATTTGTGATTTGACAGACACCAGTTTGCAGCATCTTCCCTCGCTCTATGTGTCACAGACAGGATATGGTGGAGAGGAGACATGCGATCAGGGAACAGTGTAAACCTGCGCCTGCATTACAGAGGCTCCCGGAGCCGGCAGGTAGTTGCATCAGATTTGCATAATCGCTCTTGCACTTGCTGATGAGGGGAACTGCTCTGCAGAGCTGGAGCTAAGGTAGAGAGAAGGACAGAAGAGAACGGACAGGGCCAGCCACCAAACAAATGTTCAGAGCCGGTTCTAATCCTGAGGCCCAACTTTTCAAACAAAGAGAGGATGGCTTAAGGGACTGGGAGCATATTCTTTATCTTAGACATTCCATAGGTTTTTTTTTTGTTTGTTTGAAGTAATATATTATGCATCATGACTTCTCCAGCTACAATTCTGTAGATGTGTGAAAGGTTATTTTAACACTCTAGAGGGAATACATGATTGGGACCATTTTACATTAAAATAGAATTTATTCATGAAATAGATAATGCCTTTATAATATCAGTTAATTAATGTATGTTTACATTGATCACCACTGATGTGTATTGTTTCAATTACCATTTTACATTAAAATTGAAAGCAACTATTCAATAATTAAATTGTTACATCAGTAATTAATGTATGGTACAGGATGGTGGTGAAGTCATAATCATTACTGAAGTGCCTTGGTTTTGATCCCCTACAGCAAAGTCCTATTTAGTTTTATTTTAAATTCTAAATACTAAAGGGGACTGGGGTCATTTCTAATCAGGGTGATAGGCAGTAGACTCTTTCTGCATGTCCAGTAGTAGTCATTCTAACAAAATGGAAACTGACTTAGATATTTTGAATAAATATAGTGAAATATTATATTATTTTCAGTAACTGCTGAGGACATTGTATGCACTCTGCATGACATTGTACGCACTCTGCATGACTCTGTGATGAGCTGCAAGCAAGTAATGAGAGGTGAACAACAATGAAGGGTTTTCATCTTAAGGGGCCTTAAAAACAGGTGAAAATACTCTTACAGCTTCAGTGAATAGGTTTACTGGGTACCTTAAAAGCACACCCAACCTGGTAACTATTGCTAAAGAAGAATGCATCTGTTTTGGAGCATGGCGTAGCCACTTAAGAATCTAGTGAACTATTCTGTAAGCATTTCAGTTTCAAACAGTTTCTGCATCCTTTTTTTTTGGAGAGGTTTTGATGCACTGCACTGGATAATTTTTATTTACACATGATGTGGTGGAGAGTTGGCATAATTTCCTTTTAACTGTTTGTTATTTGTTCCCTCAGTAAACCAAACACTCTCTCCTCTCCAGTGCAGCGTCTGAGACTCGGGCACAGCCACGGCCCAGCGGTCCAGCACATGTCCAAACTTTTATTATCTCAGGAGTTTTCTCGCTCTCACCAAGCTTCACTGAATAAACCATGAACTTGCCTGACCTTCTGAAGACTCAAAAAAGTTTCCATTTTTCTTTTTTGCCCTTTTATTTTATCATATTCCTTCTGTAATGTGTGCTTGGTAATGTTTGGGGCTCATAGTTACTTTCTTGCCTTTTGCTGGTGCAAGCCCCCAGTCATGGAAAAACAAGCAGTGGTGGGTTGCTGTTTTTTTTTTATTATATATATTTGCAGCATCTCTTCTGCCTCCACAGTTCAGCTAAAGCAGAGATTTAATCTGAGCTGCTTCTCTGAGTATGAACATGGCCTTCAGCAAAATGCAGGGGAAATAATAGGCAAGCTGGGAGTGCAAGGGGGAAAGAAATCTCTTGGGTCTAAGTGGATGATAAGACTGATGAATAGCAGAGAAGATTTGTTTTGTATTTTATATCTGTGCACTTCTTACAATCACTTCATCGCTCTATGACCAGTACCCTGGTCATGTGATTATACTATGACCAGTATAATCACAAAATACAGTGTGATTAAACTGGAAGCAGTAGTAATATTAGTAATAGTAATAAACATACGCTGCCGCGCCACATCATACCGTTGTGAGCTGAATGCAGCCTCTGGGTTCGCTGCACCACACTCTTCAAATATTTTAGATAATTGAACAAATTATGCTCTGGTTGTTCTTCTGCATGGGGTCAGAGTGGCTGTTGGTATTAAGTGTGTGTCCCTGTGCCTTGCATTAATTGTAAAAGTAGCTGTTTCTGCACCTCCTTGCCTGTTCAGGGCTATTAGTCACTCGACAAGCCTGCCATAGTCTTTCAGAAAAAGGGGGCAGAAAGAGAGAGATAAAATGAGAGAGAAAAGAGAAGGAAAATGAGAGAACCAGCAAAGAGTTAGCGAGCAAATGAAGAGAAAAAGTAAGTACAGAAAGAAGAAAAAGATAACGTGAGAGAAAAGAGAGGGAGAGAGAACAAAAGAAGAGAAAAGAGATTAGAGAGGAGAAAAACCTGAGAGAGATAGAATGAGGGAGTAAGAAGGAGAGAGAATGAAAGAGAATGAGGTAGAGAAAGGAAAGAGAAAACAAAAAACAATTGCAGAAAAGGAAAAAGGGGACAGAGAATGAAAGAGAGAGAGAGAGAGAGAGAGAGAGAGAGAATACAATTGTGTGTGAGAAAGAGCAAAAGATAAGAAAAAAAAGACAAAAGGGAAGGACACAAAAATAAAGAGAAAAAAACTGGTGGTAATGAGAGAGAGAGAGAGAGAGTGAGGGAGCAGAAATGAGTTTATGCTAAATTATAGCTAGATCCAGAAAGAGCATAATCAACTAAAAACCAAAGATGTTAAGTAGATGCATAAACAACAGATTGAGAGATTTGTTAGCCTAATCACAAAAACATTACAGCTTAAATCTGTGGCTCCCCTAAATGACCCATTTAATTCACAAAACTTATTCTAGTATACAAACTTTGAAGATGATTTATGCAGAACACACATTAGCACATATTACATGTGTAAACTAATGCTTTGAAACAGAGACTGCAATGAAGTGGCCGGGTGCGCTGAATACTGGCTCACCCTTGCGCTTCATACGCTACAATTACTGCACGCGTTTGACTGTGATAGTGTTTCAGGCTGGCGTTCGGTTCACAAACCCTGTTGCTGTGAAGCTGACATGGAGCATGCCACCCAGTATCCAGGCACACACGACCCCATTCTGTCACACAGTTACTGCACCTGGCCTGCCGCACAGTGACACACACTGAACTGTGTACCCTTCCACACATGTCTAAGTTAAACACACCTGCATTCCTCCTTGAATGTCTGTCTGTTTATGTTCCGGTATACGATCTTAGATCTGTGGGGAACGGCCTTCTGCAAACACACCTGTAAAATACAGAACAGCTGGAGGAGCTTCTTTCTCAAAACTGTGGAACACATTTACACTTTGGTTAGGCTACCTGTAGTAAAAGTGATTTACCACCACTACTATAATTATTATAAAGATAAAATTATTAAATGATCAAGCACTGTACATAGCTGTACATTCTGTGAAAATTATATAATGAATGGAACAAAAATTATCAAACTAACTTTTGGAATTGTAACTTTTTACATTAATTTTCATTAGTTCATGTTTTCTTCTCTTTAAAAGCTAATGAGTTTTTGTTCCAACAGCAATACATGTATAACCCACTGAGAGTGTGTTAGCTCATCTCACTGCTTGTGGGTGGAGGTAGCTCAGTGGGTAGGATACTTGCCCCCGGACCAAGAGGTCATGGGTTTGCATTCTACCTTCAGCATACCACCACTGGGTCCCTGAGCAAGACCCTTAACACCTAAGTTGCTCCAGGGACACTGCCCCCTGTAGTTAGGCGATGGAAGTCGCTTTGGATAAAAGCGTCTGCTAAATGCCATAAATGTAAATGTAATAAATGTGTTGCCAGTTAGTTTACAGCTGTGTGAATAATTGAATGCGATCTGCTAGGTTTAATGTGGTAATTGACGTAATTAGATGAAGGTGAGGCTAGTAAAACAACTACCCACATTGGTGGAATAATGGACCAGTCTTTAACCATCTAAAGTTTTACAATTTACATAAATGTTAATGTAAATTTAGCTACATTTCCATATAAAATATATGGATAAATATATACATTATTTTGGACTGTTATTCATTTCTCCTTGCTGCTGATTGGCTGCTACCCTGTGACACATCTCTGGCAGATACTGAGTGTCCTTTTTGTCCTTTTGTTTTGTTCTTCTTAAAGCACTGCATTTTTTCATTTACATTTACGGCATTTAGCTGAGGCTTCTTACCTGAAAAACAGCTTAAATCTGAGTCAACTATTTAACCAAGATACTGCAGCCAGAGCATCTTTACAGCAACTGTAAAATAATAACCAGCCAACACCTAACCCAACAATACATAGAGAATAACATCATAGTTAGTTATGTATGGGGGTGCAAGTCCGTTTTTGGCCTTAAAAGCAAGCGTTAAGGATTTGAACTTAACACGAGCAGCTACAGGGAACCAGTGGAGGTTCCTGAGTAAAAGTTTGGTGTGAGTGAAATTAAGAACATTGAACACTAAACTGGCAGCTGAATTCTGAATCAGTTGAAGTGGTTTGGTTACCTTCTGTGGAAGTCCAACCAATTTTTTTACTAATGTAAATTGAATAGAATTTTTACATCTTTATGGGTAATTTAAGAGTTTAAAATGAAATTAAGTGTGTTGGGAGCATAAAGTGTTTTGGGAGCATATTTGGGGGCACTTAGGGTTTATGCTATATAAAAAGACATTTTAGGCATTTTTTGTACCACATCACAAATCTGCTGTTTTGTAGAGAGACAAGGAGATGTACACAAACAGATATCTCTTATCGAGTTCATACTTTCCATCACACTTTTTAAAGACACAATTTTTTGCCCCTTTAAGACATCAATGAGCTGCTTCTTTTGTTACCATAAGAATATCTCATTATAATGACTTGAAAAGATTTTAAAAAGTTCCACTCTAACTTTGAGGGGATTTGTTGATGGAGTTATTTATTTAATCTGAAGTTTCATCTTCTGTTAGACTTTGACCAAGGTTAAATGTTAATTGGTTTTCTTCTGTTGACCTCTTGTGTTTAGAGTCTGTCACGGGGCACGCTGTTACGCTGTGCCCCGGAGCTACCTGGAAAGAACGCAGGCCGGAACCAGGGATCCATAACACAAGGATTTATTTCAAAAAACAAACCAAAGGCACGTGGGCCAAAACAAAACAGGACTGACACTCACAGGCGCTCTAAAGCGATGGACCGATG
>JBBPDH010000136.1:16380293-16393226 GCA_037974565.1 Clupeocharax schoutedeni
GAGTCACACTTTCTGCCTCGATGTTTCATTTTACTAAGCTTGGGTAATGGGATGTTCTGTCCAATTTCATTCTTTTAACATAGTGTGAAAAGTTCCTCTCCAATCAGAGGCAGCCGGAGAAGCACTGGATGCATGGATGTATCCTTATAAAATGGATATTGTTCAAAAGGTGAAATGATGTAGATGTGTTTCTGTATTTGATGTAGATATGCTCCCCCAACTCCATAATTGATTTTGCCTCAGTAAAGTTCCTGGAGTTTTCTTTTTTGTGGATCTTGCTGGCATTTAGAAGTTTCACCAAGGTCTTCTTTCAGTTTCATAAGTGGGCCTCTGCTACCTCACATTTTGTTCGATCTTTTTCAAACATTTTTGTGTGAAGCCATTGATGAGAACAGTCAAATCCAAAGCCTTGTTGAATATTTCCTACCGTTAAGTGCTCATTAGTCCTGGCTAATCCTGAACTGGAAAAGTCCTAGATCTTTTCTGCATGTACAGGCCTTGAAGACACTTGAAGAATGTATTTTGGTTCAGTGTAACTCCAATGTGACAAATTGACTCGGGACCAAGATGACATCAATATCTAAAAATAATAAAGAATAAAAACTATGGGTATAGTCCTCATTAAATCCCAGGTCAAGTATGATTGGGAACTTTGCCATGAAATTAAATAAACTGCCATAGGATAGGTGAATGGATTGTACTAACAAATACAATGAATAAGTGACAATAGTAAATGTAAAAAAATGCATATGTAATATTTTTTCAACCTCCTCTAATATTTTGAAAGACAACTATGGAAGAGGTGCACACGCAGACCTCCATTTTACTTTGATTCTTTATTCACAAAAACAAAACCAGGCACGTGGGCCGATTCTCTTTATAGAAAACAAGAACAGACAATGAAGAGCAGGAGCCACTGTGGGAGCTGGGGCCTCAGGAGCAGGGGCCAAGGTAGGAACAGAGGCCTCAGGAACAGGAGCCACTGAGGGAGCAGGGGCCTCAGGAACAGGAGCCAAAGGGACACTACCAGCTGGAGCCTCTGGAGTGCAGCAGGCTGGAGCCTCTGAAGTGCAGTGGGCTGGAGCCTCAGGAGGGCAGTGGACTGTAGCCTCTGGAGGGCAGTGGAACGGAGCCACTGGGACAGGGGGCTGCATCTGTCGAGGGATCAGAATGTCTCAGTCATCTTGGGGTCAGCACTGGTGGCTGAGAATGTTGTAGCAATGCACCCAGCGGCCCTGCTAATGGGCCTAGCAGGTCTACTAAGGGGCCTAGTGGTTCTGCTAAGGGGCCCAACCTTCTGGGCGCAGCCTCCTGCTGAAACCTGCTTAGGAATGGAGCTTCTTGGCTCTGGAGTGGAGTTTCTTAGCTGTGCACCGTGGCTGGTGTGGACCGCTGGCAGAGGAGACGAACCAGGCCTATGATCAGCTCCAATGGACCTCCTCCGAGACAGCGGTGGATGGTAGGCTTGGCCACTCAGCCTCCTGGAGCAGCTAGTCAGGCTGCTCAGTAGTGGGCCGCTGCCGGACTTGGGAGCCTGAAGTGAGGCTTGCTGGTCCTGCTTGGGACTCGTCTGACAAGGTAAGTCGGGCACAAGCCTAGGCGGAAGAGTCTGGAAGGAAGTTGAGGACCTCTCAGGCAGCCGGTCAGCAGATTGGAAATGGAGGCGTCATGGACCACCTCATCTCCTTTACCTCCGGGCCGCGGGAGTCCCATGTTGCCAAACAGTGCCTCAGTAGTCCTGGTCCTCCTCCTTGTCCTCAGAGCTGAACCTGCCCAGCAAATCTGTGAACTTTCTTCTATCCACCAAGAACTCGTGGTGAAATCTGCTGCGACTATGTTTAAGGTGGTGTCCCATCCAATGAGGCGCACATGCAGCATTTTACTATGATTCTTTGTCCACATAAACAAAATTTGGCACAAGGGCTGATACTCTTTACAGAAAACAAAATCAGAAGACGAGAACACAACTAAAGCATACAGTGAGGGTCGGCATGGGCCAGGTTTTCAGAAGCTGGAAGGTCAGCCTGTGGTCTGGAGGGCATGGTGTAATTCCTGCTGGACTGTGGCCAGTGAGGGTCGGCAGACAACTTAAACTGTGACACAATGGAACTTAAATACAAAACTAAACACACGCCAGCGGCTGTCATGAATTAAACTTGATTTGAACTCAGTCATTAACCAAACTTAAAGAAATGGCGGCCTCTCGCAGCCTCTGACTGGGGAAGTGTCAATATTTCACTTCCTTTAGCTTTATATGATGATTTACTGTACTCAACTTATTAGACTAGGCTAAGCAGCTCAGTGGAGCTAAGAGGCTGACAGACTCCACCATATAACTAGTGAGATAATTACTTATAGAGACGTGTAGAAGCAAGCTTTAGGTATTTGCTGCACTTTTGGTACCCAAACAGTGACTATATCAACAGCAGTTGCATTGTTATGTAATTTATGAATGTGTTATTATGTAATTATTACAGATATGAAATATAAACGTCCTAAACATTGTGATTATCACTGTCTGCTTAGCAACCATTTATATACGTTTCTTTATACAGTACGTTAACTTCCATTTGTTTATTTCTCTTTAAAAGCTAAGATTTTGAAGATATAAGGTTTTGCTTTTGCAACAATGAACATATTTGCCTTTAAACTGCATAATACAAAATTCTTGAACATCTGACATTTCACAAATTCTATTATTTTATGAAAAAACATGACATTCAAGAACAGGCTGACCTACTAATAGCCTAACTGAGCTGCTTCAGAAAAAGGCCCTAAGTTTATATCTTTACTTCTTCAGTGAAAGCCGCTCTACAGCCTCAACACACAGAGCAAAATGTTAACTGAAGTCTATTTGGTCATTATTCGACTTTAACAACAGCACCACAATTAGCTTGGTGCTAAAACTTTGACAAAGATTCAGCTGAATGTGGGCCTCAATGCAAACATTTTTGAATTAAAAGGAACATCCCATCCTAAAATTGTGCTGTTGGTATTGCATTGCTGCTTAATGTCTCTGCATTCATATCACAAATAATTGATTCATCAGTTCCCAGGGATCTAGCCATGGGCTGAATTTGTGTCACTATATATTGATTCACTACAAAAAGAACTAGTGAATGCATCAAGACATGGCTAGCTCTCTCTCTGGTGAGAGAAGAAGATGTCACCCACAGAGCCACATGAACATAAACAGAGAGCAAGACAGACTAAAACATTTCATAAAAAGTGTTTTCACCTGTTGGTGCAGCTTTTCCGCTGTAGAATGTGTACATAAAGCATTCACTTGAGCTGTTGTATGTGAGTGCATTCTTGAGCTCTTGCCCAAGCTTGGAATCACACCACAACTCAATTAACTACATTTTTGTTCAGTTTGTGTGTGTTTAACTAAAAGGTATGAAAGAAAACAGCAAGACGAAAGAAAACACCAAGAAAAAAGAAAGAAGCAGAAAAGTCAGCAACTCTCTTCTATCCTACTGTATTGCCTAAGCCTTCTCTACTGGGCTTAGAGCAACCATCTCAACAGCCCTTGAGAGATAGAGTGGCAGACTGACTACCTACTGCCTGCCTTTGCTTCTAGACGGGACTGCATTGCTCCTAATGGTGGAAGAGGATCCCATCATGGTGATAGCCTTGCATGGTAATAGCATCCCTCCCTTTTGCCTTGTCCCTGATCTGGGGACTATTGTTTCCCTCCTGGCCATGGGCCAGGTTTGCAGAAGCTGGAAGGTCAGCCTGTGGTCTGGAGGGCATTGTGGAATTCCTGCTAGACTGTGGCCTTGAGGGTAAATGGCCACTTGGGTACAGAGCACTGGTGGGTGCCCTAAAAGATTGTCACTAGAAAATTGTATCCCACCCTCATCAGCACCACTTTGTGCTGACACAGGCACGGCAATGTTATGCTTCAAAGGGCCATGGGAATGCTCCCTGCCAACTCTGCATGGTGACACCACCTCTCTTACCCAGCCACTACAGAGCTGGCACTTGCACTGGGTCACCTACCCTTAGCTGGTCATTAAAGGAGACTGTAGCAGTGAAGAGATGGAGTTGCCATATTTACTGTCAGCTCATGATGGGTGCTTCACTCCTTCACAAAGCTGAAGTTCATTTCAGGAAGGAGCACTGTCCTTAAAGACTGACTCTTCAAGAGATGAGGATATTTTTCATACATGAACACACTAAAACACACAGTGTGAACAGTGTGAAATTGTTCTCTGAATTTATTTCATTTACCCAAGTGGAACTGTTGGCATCCAGTGATGCAGCACACAAAGGAGCAGTGTGTGGGGAGTGTACCTCAGTGGTGCATCGACAGTCCTGGGATCCAAACCTATGCCCTTCTGATCACAGGAGCAATTTCCTAACCACCAGGCCACCAGCTGCCTCTCAGAGCCGGTGCTTTCCTGAAATTTTACAGGGATTTCCTGTCAGTGTGCATCACAATATGTATAACAAGTAGATTTATTTTCTGACTTGTTCTCTCATTGTTGTCTGGGTCTCTCTAATACAACTTTTTTTGTTTTAGCTGCTCAAAAATTACTGTATTATGGTGCAAAAGTAACAGATCACACTGATTTAATGTTTGTCAGTATATGACAGGATAAATGATGCCTGTTACAATACAGTGTTTTAAAACTCTTCATAAGACAATTGCTGTAAATAAATTGATTTAGGTCAAACAGAGACTTGCCTTTTCTTACACAATATATCTCAAGATGAAAACAGCCACTGTGTGCTTAAATGATCCATGATTTATAATAAAATTAATTGCATATTTGAGTGGAACCGAAAAGTAAAATGGTGTATTTGCTGTAATTCCTCTGAACTGGAAACTTTACTCTCTCTTTTAAAACGATCTGCCTGCCACTGGCAGTTTAGCCACTATGTGTGTAAATATTGTGCTTGGTGTGTGCAGGTGCCTCAGCAGAGGCATTTGGGAAGAGTTATCGCCTCAGTTGGGCTGATTTTAAAGCGTTCATCACTGTATACTTTGTTTACACAGGGCTGATTGTGTATTTTACCTGCTCGGCTTTAACAAAAATTGATTTCCAAGGAAAACTGTTTGCACGGGCGATTAATTCAGCCTAATGATAATGAATGGGTGCTGTAATTGTAAACGTGTGTGAAAGTTGAAGCAGAATTAATAAAGCGCTCTTTTTGTTGTTTTGTGTGAGTACTCTCGGCAAACTCATTAAAGTAAACAAACGATATAATTAGCCATTGTTAATTTTCTCCAGTTCCTTGAGCTTGGAGTTCATCTGACATTCTAAGTAAAGTTGGAGCTCATACGACATTTTAATGACTACAAAATAAGGGACATTCACAAATAAAGCTCTGATTATTAAATTATACTGTGAAATTAATTTGTATTTAATTTGCAACGACTGCTTGGGAAATCTGTTCAGTAGTGGTTTGAGTCCTTCCTCTTTAACTATTTAGTTAAATCAATATCTTTGCCTATACTACATGTCTTAACAAATACAACTTTATAAGCCTATTATAATGCTGATCCTTTTTAAATTAGATCTTTAGTGGCATATGGTGGCTATTGGGGCTAAACAAAAAATGAGACAACCCCTCACTTCTGTAATATTCCTGTTCTGTTTTGTTAATATATAATAGTATGTTAGCCCTGAGCTACTGCTAAAGCACAGAAATATGTTAATGTGTATTGAAAGCTTTAAATAAATCATGGAGAGTTTACATTGTTTATTTAAAGATTCCAATACACATTAACACATATTATACTTTGTATATATTAATAAAAAGACTTTGCCACCACTGTTTGCAACTACTATCTAAGACCTGGTTGGACTGTGGAATACAGTGATGTACAAAAGCTTTAAATGATGCAACACTGGGTCCCACCTATTGTAAATTAAAATGTGACTGATTACTCTGTTGCTTACTAATTAAGCTGGTGGTTAAACCGATGTGTAGAGATTTCATGATACAAAAAAATATGGATTAGATAACCGAAATATCTTATAACCGAAATATAAGCAAAAATAACCGAAAAATCTCTATATATGTACATTTAAATTTACATTTACAGCATTATATATCTTAAAGGACATGCAGGCTAGACAGTCATGGTCAGCACTTTCTGACTTTTACAACTTTATTTAGCTTGCTGCATCACCTAGATATTTTAAACAGACCTGATGTAGCCTGATGTAACTCATTTTGTCTTAATTAAACAAATTCAGCTTGGTGTGGTGGCGAATAATCTCCTTGTACAAATGCACGCAGTGTACATGTTTAGAGTTTTATATATACATGTCTCATATAAAGGGGCAGCTGTTCGCCTGGTGGTTTAGAAGTTTGTTCTTGTGAGAGTCATGGGTTCAGATTCCAAGCCTGCCAGTGGCACTACTTAAATACAGCTGAACAAAAGTACCATGCACACACATTGCTCCCTGTGTGTTTTGTTGTCAGTTTCCCTCAGCACTCAAGTGAATGCAGACAAGAATTTCACACTGTGCGCTGTGCTATGGTGTGGTGTTCATGCGTGACAAAAAAGACCGCTTTACATAAAACACGTTTTAGTATGTGGTCCCCTTTTGCTCCTTTGTCTTTTGTCTCTACAGTGATTTATTGCAGTGGGGTTCCAGTATTGATTTCTTGACTTCACCTATTGGCTGAACATGTTTTGTGTTTATGAGCCCCCAAGATGCGTAAGGTATGCAATGTAGATCTTTCTGCCATGTTGCATATGAGATGAATATGTGGTAACACACTTTGGTTCTCTTTAGTGTGGTTTGCCTCTTCTCAGGTGGCCTCACGTCATGTTGGCATGGCATGGTTTAAATATTTTAGGGTACAGATATGGTTTCAGGCCTTTTTAGTTAATTTTTTTCTAAGTAACTTTCATTTGGCTATTTATATCCTTTCTACCCCTGCAGCTCCAGACCCTGCCTATTTGATTCATTTGATTATTTCAGTAAACTGAATATTTTGTATTAGTAATGAGTCTGTGATCTTTAACAGTTTCCAGAGCAATGCTTAAGGTTCTCATGATGCCATTTTATGGAATGTAAGTCCATTAGTGGTGTTGTTGGCCTTTTTCCCATTCTCCCCTTATTGCCTCACCCCATTCATCTCTATTAGTGTGGAAATGTATTTTTTCCAGATATTCTTTTCATCCTTGACCCAAGCTCCTGGCATCATCTAGACTGACCTGCACCTCTGATAACAAAGCATGTCCAGCTGCCAACTTCCTCTTTCCAATCACTGAATGTGGACATGCAAGATAAATCACTGTCTCTTCCTCCCTCGTATATCCCTACATAATGCTATAAATGGCTGGACCAGCCTTACCTCACCACTGCTCTATTTTTGGACTAAATGAAATGTACAGCATTTTTCTTCTTTCTATCGATGCCACACACTAAGTCTGTTCTCACAGGCTGACAATGATAGTTACAGATCAACACTGTTAAAATTACACTTACTTACAGTACTTGCACAATTCACATGAGTCAGAGGTGCTGGAGCTTCAAATTGTTGCATTCTAGGGCAGTTTAATCACTGTATATCACTTCATACTTGCAAGACAATGTATCAAATACAGCTCTGGAAAAAAATGAGAGATAAATAAATGAAATAAATAAAATATGTTAAGTTTCTTAGGTTTTATCTTTAATAGGTGCAAGTACTGAACTGAACAGTTTTACCTTAGATTTTACTGCTGATATTTCTTCAAATTTCCAAATAAAAGTGATTTAATTTTCTTTAAATGACGATACATCAAAATAAGAGAAACGATGCAGAGTTTACAGAACAGAATAATTCAAAGAAAACAAATCTCTTGTTCTCTCTTAAACAAAATGGCAATAATTACCTTTGATGAACTTCTAGCAGTGTTTTACCATCCAACTGGTCTCATTGCGAAAGGAGGGTGTTGATTACAGCAGTGTTTTTATACTTAAATTAGATTTTATTCAGGTGATCACTTAATCAGTACCCCATAGAGCAGAATGAGCTGCTTGTGTAGGAATTGAACAGACACTGGCATAGAATGGTTGTCATACTCATAGAGATGCTGATTTAAAAATAAATTGCAGCGGTATTTTCTTTTTTCCAGAGCTCTATATGGGAAGTTAGTATTTAATGCATGTGGTAATATGTTAAAATCATAAAAATATCATAAAAAATCATATAAAAGTTCATTTTGTCGGCTGGCTGTGTTGAGAATAGCCAGTTTTACCATTTAAATGGCAATATGAACTGTGCAAACACTGAAGGCTCATCTGACCTAAGATGTTATCTGTTTTATTAGAATGGTGGTACAGGCAGAATGCCTGACCTAGAACGTTTTGAAGTTGTTCACTTCTGTATGCAGCACTTTAATGCTAAGATTACAGTTCCATCCAATCAGATCTGTGAACATGCTTCCCTACAGATAACTGTCGCAGTCCAGGGGATGGCAAAATTCCCAGGACCACGAATTGCCTCGGTGAAGGAAACAGGCAGGATAGCAGGGATCCATTTTGAGGGGTATTTATTAAACTCAGGTACAAACAAACGTAAGGAACTGAGGACGATGACCGACAAAACAGCAAGGCACTCACAGAACTTAAATACACAGACAGGACTAGGGAAAACGAGAGACACATGGGGAAATGCAAACTGAGAACAGGTGGGGGTAAACATAAACGTGATACACCAGGACTACAAACTGACTACAAAACATAGGAAACGTGACACAAGCAAACCTAGAACACATTTCAAAGTAAAAGTCCACAACGAGACAAAACAGGAAACAAACAACAAACAAAAGAACATGGCCCCACACGGCCTTCAGCCATGACAATAACCCAGTCTTGGTACTTCACTAGCCAGCTTAACTCCAATTAGCCATATTCTATTATAAATATTGTTAGATAGCTAGACGAAAATGTGTCTCTGGTACATTTAGGAGAGTCAGTTGGAAAGACAGAAGCTAAACATTGTAGTAATGCAGAGCTGTCAAATTTAGTACAATTTAATATTATATTAATGGTCATAATTCATATGTCACAAGCTGATCACGTTCAGGAGTTAAATGGATTTAATGAAGATTGCGTATTGAAATATTGGAGCTCAGTTCTATTTGTCATTCACAAGAACAAAATATGCAGTACTGAATCCCTGTAGATCCCTTCTTACTTACTTGCTTAAGGAAGATATTCAGAATGTGCCACTACCAACACTTGGTTCTGTCACATGTTCACCACTATTGCATACCATCATCATAGTTCATGTCACATGAGCATATTAATAGAGTATTATATTTATTTTTCCATTAATATTATAATATTATAATTATCACAGTATTGTATCATGTTGAAGCACTTTCCTTTATATAAATCACTTGTTCATTTGTTTAAAAGCACCAATATCTTACATTTTTTGGATTTTATTTTTTGCCTTGAGGTCCGTGGCTGTTTTTGTTTTGTGCCTTTAGAACTTATGCATGAATAAATAAGCCCTGTTCTGATAACCTAATCAAACACTCTCTATAACTTCAGTCTAAACTGATAAATTACTGTGGTCTGAAAAGGTGGATATATGGAAACGTGTGTACTTTGGGGCATCGCAAAAAACAGTGAGTCAAAAAAAGACCCTTTCTGTAGACTGAAGAGTGAATGGTACATTTTCAAACCTTCCTAAACTACATTACATGTTTTTACTTCAAAATAAACAAGAAATGTTTTATTTTTTCATTAATTCAGGTATACTGTAAAAAAAAACAAGTGCAAGATAAAAACTGATCTGATCTGTATACCTTAAACAGCTTTAGCGTTTCTGGTACATTTGCCATGCACTGCATTCAGTGAATAAGTGTACTGCATGCATTTTGATTTTATATGCTGTGATTTTCTCCACCATTCTTTTAAAAATGAACATATTCTGAACCAATCTCTCGCTGTGCCACTCTCTAGCTTTCGCTTTTCTTGCTCTGCCTTTGTCGTTCTATTGTCGTCACGATACCCGAAATAACAATGATCAGTGATGGAACGCCTCATGTTCCTGAAGGCAATAAGAGGCTCGAGTTCATTTCAATGGATTACAGTCTGTCGTCTGCATTCCAGCCTCAGTGCAATTTCCCGAGTGTGATGTGGGGCCAGATTAGACAGGACTGCTTCCCACCTGCTCCCTTCCACTCCATTTCCAGCAGCTCTCACACACAGGAGAGGAAGGAGCGGTGGGCCAATGGAAAGGATAGAAGGCTGCACTGGTCAGAGACTTTCCACAAAGCTACGTTTCATTCAGGCTCACAGATAATTATAGATACTGGTTAAGGGGGGTGGGTCTTGGCATATTTATAGGGGTGGCATAGGCATATTTTTTATTGATTTGAGGTTAGGGCTGTGCCACAGATGCTCCCTAGCTTAAGAAAAAAAAAAAAAACAGTGTGTATGCGTGTGTGTGTGTGTGTGTGAGAGAGAGAGAGAGAGAGAGAGAGAGAGAGAGAAAAAGTGTGTGTGTGTGTGTGTGTGTGCATGTTTGTTTTGCTTGGTTTAGCATTTCATGATGAACAAGTAGCTTCATGATGATAGAAAAGCATGACAGTATTTGAATAAAGCAGAACAATAAAGGAGGCTGGTCGTCAGGAGAAAACACATTTTGTCTATGGAATACAATAGAGTTTATTTTTTCTTGTGTGTGTGGGTGTGTGCATGTGTATAATCCAAATAGAAACAAATGGGAGGGACAATGTCATGGAAAAAAATTAGTTAAAGCTTATAGAGTCTGTACAGTCACAGAGTTAATGGATGCTTAGAAAATGAGTCCAAACTACAACCAAGAACTGCTCTGTATACATCTGGACTTTGTCAAGCATGATTTCCTGACTCTATTTTGGTCCCACAGTGAATAACATCTCGAAGCTAAATAATAAGTGGATTAATTAAAACATCTGCACATCTGTGGATGCGTTGGTCCATGGGGTGAAGCAAGCTGTAAGGATTGAATCATCCACCCCCTGCCCCAATAATATATACTGTGTCGCGGTCCAGGGGAGATGTAAAACCCCAGGACCGCAAGCTGCCTCTGGCAAGGGAGCAGACTGGAGAACGGGATTCCATGATTCGGGGGGTTTATTCAGAAACAAGCAGGATACAAAACAGGGTAAGGGTAAAACAAGGACAACGAATCTACAAGGAATAGACATGCACGCAGAACTTAAATACAGCGGGTAACGAGAGGCAGCTGGGAGGACAAACAGGAAACAGATGGGGAACCTAAAACACGTGACACAACCAAAACAAGACCACATGGCACAAGACAGAAAAAAAACAAAACACGATGGCCCTTACTGGGCTTCAGCCATGACACACTGTTTACTGAATGAGACCTGAATTCAAAAAAGGAGAATGTTAAGACTATTGAATGTAACATCAATATATTGAATAGAAAATTGGACAAAAATTAATTCATGAATTGAAAACCACAATGTTGAGTTGATCCTAACTGAATACTGGCATTATCCTGAATATACACTATAAAAAGTGGAACAGGGCAGAATCATGTGCTTTTGATTTTTGAAGTGATGCAAAATATTGATTTTTTTTCTCACAGTATATGTTAACACCAATGTTTAGTAGATATACCAAAATCTGACAAATGCCAATAATTGTTAAGAAATTTCCCCATTGTGGGATTAATAAAGTCAATCTAATCTAATAGGCATCATCATAAAACCCTAGAATATGTAATACAATGGCCACTTGTTGGAATAAGCCTTTACAAATGTCTCTGTATATTAAAATGTTGATTGTCATAACAGGCTTATGGAGATGTTATGTAGCCTGATGAACACTTCATTAATTCATTACATTTGCTGGCCAAACTCTACTCGTGTAAAACCTTTATTGTATTTCTGCTCTGAGAGACATCTCACACTTATTCTAACATAACATTTAGAAAATCAAGTCACCAAACACATTTCCTATTCACCGATAATTTAGAATGAAGTATTGCAATATTTTAAAAAAGTGAAAGTGCCAATCTGGTCATATGTGAACACACCACAGCACACAGTGTGAACAGCACAAAATACTTCCTCTGCATTTAACCCATTCACCAAATGAAGCAGGGGGCAGCTACGAACACAGCACCCGGGGAGCAGTGTGTGGGACGGTACCTTGCTCAGGGCACCTCAGAGGTGCCTAGTAGTCTTGGGAATCGAACCCGCGACTTCCTGAACACAGGGTGAATGCCACCAGCTTCCCCGAAAAAAATATATTCAATAAGATGTGTTCAAACCTTTTAGACCTTTTCCCATGTTTCTCTGCTTGTGTTTATGTAGTCTGTCCTGCTGTTTTCATGTCCAGTTTAATATTTCTGTTTCTGTTTAGCTGGTCTGGTCATGTACTGATTTCTGTAACACATTACAAAATTAAACTATTGTAAGCCACAACAAACATACAGCACATTTGCATTTTACATGTTCAGGTTCCCTGGTTCTATTGCTAATAAACAGAGTTGAATCTCTCCAATAGCATTCTAACAGCTGCACAAGGCATTTACTTTTCTAATCTCGGTAAGGAAACTGACGATTTCACACATTAAAATCAGCATTGAAGAGTAAAGCATCTACATGGTGTACAGTCTGGGTGAAAATCAACACAGCTAATTTTGCTCTGCAGAAACAGCTTCACAGGCTGATTTTCCTTCAGTCTTGCCTTAGTTGATTTCTAATCCTGAAATGTTTTTCCTTCTGTTTTCAGAGAATGAGCGGACTTGCATGCGGAAAGGGATTTTGTGTTTTAATGGTTTTATCTCAAGACATATTTCAAAGTGTTTCACTTGGTATAGTTTGATCTCACTATCAAAGTAAACAAGCCATATGTGTGTGTGTGTGTGTGTTTGTGTGTGTGTGTGTGTGTGTGTGTGTGTGTGTGCGCGTGTGTGTGTGTGTGTGTGTTAGGGGGGGGGTGTGGGGGG
>JBBPDH010000136.1:16459871-16471202 GCA_037974565.1 Clupeocharax schoutedeni
TACCTTCTGTGGAAGTCCAGCCAGTAGAGAGTTGCAGTAGTCCAGTTTGGAAATGACCAGGGACTGGACAAGAATCTTTGTAGCTTTGGTGGTGAGGAATGGTTGGATTCTTCTGATATTATAGAGAAGGTATCTGCACGATCTAGAGATCTGGTTAACCTGCGGCAAGAAAGACAGATCTTTATCTAGCATAACACCAAGATTTCTTACCTTCTTAGAAGGGATGGTAACCAAGTTCCCAAAAGAGATGGTGAGATCATGGCTTGGTGATGGACTCCCTTTGATGAAGAGGAGCTCAGTCTTCCTAGGGTTCAGCTTGAGGTGGTGGGCCGCCATCCAAGAGGAAATGTCAGCCAGACAGTCCAAGATGCGAGTTGAGGTCTTGTTGTCATTGGAAGGGAAAGAGACAATAAGTTGTGTATCATCAGCATAGAAGTAATATGAGAAGCCAGGCTGTTACATCCCCAAGAGAACCAGTATAAAGAGAAAAGAGAAGTGGTCCTAAGACCGAGCCCTGTGGGACACCAGTGGATAATCTACGTGAGGCAGACTGGGTGCCTTGCCATACTACCTGGTACCTCCAGTCATTGAGGTATGATGTGAACCATGCCAGGCTGCGCCTGAGATCCCGAGGTCGGAGAGAGTGGTGAGGAGGATCTGGTGGTTGACTGTGTCAAAAGCAGCGGAGACATCAAGGAGGATCAGCACAGAAGACAGATTGGCTGCCCTAGCCGCGTAAAGTTCTTCTGAGACAGCAAGGAGAGCTGTTTCAGTGGAGTGAGCCGTCTTGAACCCAGACTATTGGGGGCCCATGAGGCTGTTTAGGGAGAGAAAAGAGTTGATTTGATTATACACTGCACGTTCCAGGACTTTAGAAAGGAAGAAGAGGAGGGATACTGGTTTGTAGCTGTTGACATCTGAAGGGATCAGTGATGGTATCTTCAGAATCAGTGTGACTGCAGCTGACTTGAACGTGGATGGAACGTGCCCAGCCGTCAAGGAACCGTTGATTATGTGAGCGATGTGAGGGATGAGGTCTGATGATGTCATCTGAAGAGTGCTTGATGGGAGAGGGTCAAGCGGAGACATGGTAGGTCTGCTGGATGTCAGAAGAAGTGAGACTTTATCAGGAGAGAGCGGCGAGAAAGTATGGAACTGGACGGCGTGGTCTGGTCTCTGTCTGGCAGGTGGCATGGTGGTAGGAGGAAAGGATGCCCGAATGTTACATCTTCAAAGATTCTTTAAGAGCTCTAAAACAGCCCATAAATCCCCTGTCCTTCTTCCTCTGTTGTATTGAAATGAACTGCAAATCACCACAATGTCAAACATACACACCCTTTCTCCAACAGTCTCTTATGCACACATACATACAAGCACTCACAGGGCCTACACGAATGATTAACACTCCACACCGATGCTTCTGTTAAATGCCTCAGCTGCAGCCAGCCATGAAATTGATCTGGGTGTATGAGCGTTGTGCTTGTATTTAAGGAAAAAGGCTACAGGACATTACTGAAGCAATGAGAAGTGACCCCTCTACATCAGGCTAGCCGTATGACACACTGTTTATTTATTTATTTATTTTTTAAATCAGTGGCTTAAGTAATGGTCATGGGGGAACAGTATGAGCAGAATGGCTGTTCAGTGTATGTGAAGGTGTTTATTACTGATGTGTGCTTTGCCTGAGTGATGTGGCCATATTGTGAAGCCTCCGGCTATCGAATACATCACCACTAATGCATTATACAGAGTGACACAGAGTGTGTAGTATTTCATGCATTGTATAGTCGTGCCATAATTCATGACTCTAAGTTCATAATATTGGCTGTTGGAAATTATGGAATTTAACAGACTTCGAGATTTGCTCTTCTACTGAAAATCAGTGTAAAGAGCAAGCCACAGCCTACTATATATAAAATATATAAAATAAAATGTATGTGAAAAGAAAGTGATCATTCTATCATACGTGAACATACCATAACACATTGTTCTTCCTCTGCATTTAACCCATTCACCAAGTACAGCAGTGGGCAGCCAGGGAGCAGTGTTTGGGGTATCTTGCTCAAGGTATCTCAGAGCTGCTTAGTAGTTTTGGGAATCAAACCCACAACCTCCTGATTGCAGGATGAATGCCCTAACCACTAGGCTACCGGTCATATATGTAATACAATAAACCCCTTTTTATCACAGGGGTTACGTTCCAAGTGCAAAACTTTAAGAAGAACAAAACGAAAAACACGAGAACACTCCAGATGCTCCAGATTTCCATGGTGGAAATTCTGGACTGCAGTTGCCAGTGATGTGTCACAGGGCAGCAGCTAAACAGCAGCAAAGAGAAATAAATAATGTTCTTGGATTGGCTACTTTCAAACCTCCCACCTCTGAGTACAGCAGACTGAGATCCAGGCCTGGACTGAGAACATTAACGTGATAATGACACGTTATGCATTATTTATGCATTATTTACTTAACGCAGGTTTTTAAAATACTTTTATTTTGAAAGGTAGGTCATTTTTTACGCATAAACATATATTCTGAGTCTATGGCTCTACATCTCAGTTGATTTTCGTGGGGGTAATGGGACCCATTACTATTATCCATATTATAGGGACAAAAGCAATGGGACATCTGATTATTACACCAACAGGGACTTTGCATTAAGATAAATAGACTTTACTGCTGCTATAATGCTCTGGGCTCTGGGCTCTAAGATAAACTTGTTTATCTATAACAAACTAGATTAAACGTGAATGGCCTGGCATGGGCAAATAGCTCTGGTTTATTTTTGATTTGAGTACATTAATTTAAAGTTTAGGATTTACAGAAATATTTGAACTGCAGCTGTGTAACTGTATTAATATGAATACACATGTTAAAAGCTCCTTATTTGTTTAAAGTTTTTGCATACCAAATGTTATTGCACTTTTATTCATATAGCAGAACTTGCGCAGTTCACTACTTTTGAATTAATTCTTTAATGTTGCATATAACAATGTGCTTAATCATGTGTATATGTATGTATGTATGTTTAATTGCATATTTAGGCACCAAATTTGCTAAAGATAAACCTGAATGTTTTTCCTAGACTTAAGTATTACTTTTGGCTCTCATCATTTCTTAACATTTAAGGCTTTAGAAATTGCATCACTTCTGGGGTTAAGATTCTCACAAAAATCAGGTTTTCTAAATCATGAGACATTCTTTGTAGAGGTAGGCCTAGTGTTCATTGCTACAATAAGTAGCACAAAAACTGAAAAAATAGTATATGGACAATCATTCTGTGTCTTAATATTTATACATTCAAGCTGTAATTTGAACTGATTCATTATATAGAAAGGGTGCCATGCCCCTGCTTTCTTGTAGAATTGCTTTAATTCCCATTATGACTGAAATTGATTTCTAATGCACAATCAGTATTGTGTGCTTTATTTGGAGATATTTAGAGGCACATTCTCACTAATCCGCAAACTTAATTTGGAGACTTTATTGCCAGCATGTATGAATACTCTCCATAAAATAAACATCAGCTTCTCAAGTATGGGTGACTAGGATAAATACTGTGTCAAAGAATGCAAACAAACAGAAACGCCACAATTGTGAGGTTCACTTTGACAAACCTGTGTTGAATTCAGTTATATACGCAGTAAACTGCAGTCATAATGCAGACAAATAATAACTGCACTGACCTCACACCCAAAAGGCTGGAACACACATTTAGATTTTAGTCTCTGATTGCAATGTTATCACTATAAGATGAACAGCAAGGAGTAAGCATACAGCATTCAGAGACTTTTGTTAAAATAATAACAGTGCCTCATTTTTTTTTCACAACACAGTTTAGCCAGAGAGTTTCATTGCTCAATGTGAGTAAGAGCTTTCAATGCAAAAAGGCCAGACATGATTTTATTGTTATTTTTTTATGCAACATTTAAAGGAAGACACTTGTAAATGTGTTCTTTACACAAAAGAACCACAAAACGTGTGGGAAACAGTGGATTACAGTCGCTCAATGGAAGCATTTTATACATGCTTTGCAAACAGCACTTACAGAAAAATAAAACAACAGCGCAAACAGAAAAACAGTTTAAGAGGAAACTGGCTGGTGTACATCACGCTGCCCTTGAATGCAAACAGGGATCCAATTCATTCAATTCAGCCAATACATAAATGCCAGTTCTATGTACTCTGTATTGATCAGTTATTTGAGGTAACCATTGAATCATTTTGAACACAGTGATACATGCGATAAGCCATAGTTCATGTGTATGTTAGGCAGGATCGCAGCAGCACAGAGATCAGGTTATTAAGACTTATCAGAAGGAGCTGATCTCAGTCGGCTTCATTCGGCTGAAAGATTCATCAGCATTCCCCCTCAGGGGCTGTGTTTTCCCGGTGGCCCTGGCTGCAGCTCCACAATAACATAGCAGATTTGCAAAAATACATTATTAATGTTCCATCAGGCACAGCAGACTCTTCTCTTTGACAAACCCTCCTTTCATATCCTTTTTTATTTTTTTTCATTTTTGTTTGTTTGCTGTAGCACACCTGAGATGTCTACAACCTCCGTCCCAGCCTCTTCCGCTACTTCTCTGAAATGATTTTTTCCAGGAAATCATTCTGAGAGCATTTCTACTGAATCGTGGACCCTATGATTTGTGTGTGTGTGCGCACATGCCTGTGTGTATGTGAAGACTATAGTCTACAGTCTTCCACTACTGTGCCCTATGCACATAATGACTCTCCACTTCTGTAAATGGGGAAAAAAAATCTTCTCTCACACCCGTTAAAACCACAGGTTCAGCAGTTCTTGGATCCAGAGTCGCGGCTTGACTAGGTGAGCTGTCATTTGATGCTTATTACTTTCTGCTCTGCATAGCATTCGAGTTGGTCTAACTGAAAACAAGCCTTCTTTTTGGAGCGGATTTGCTTAGTCACTTTGCTTCTGCGCGGTATTGTATTTTTTGTGCCGAGGCCTCGCGACGACTGCCCTGGCTACGTTGTGCACTACACATCCCCTTGACACTGCTGTCCTCTGCTCACACTCCTCTAAAGGATTATTCTGTAATCCTCTGTGCCAAGCCCGTACTTGTCACAAGCCCAGTCCCACGCTGCCCATGGGAAACTGGTGTGCATGAAATTGAGAGGAAGGGAAAAAAAGTCAGTTCAGAAACTCCTTTAGGCTGTGTATCCCATACAGTTTACCAAACTCACAAAATCCCATTTAAAATTGTGTTTGTTGGTTATAAGCACATGACCTTGAAATTGGATAGATATACTGTGCTGTGGGGCATATGAGGTGCACCTCTCCATGGTTGACTATCATTTCCAGCTGATCGAGATCCGTGGTCTACAGCAGTACCTTTTAGCTTGCTGAAGGTATATTTTTTCCTTGCATGCTACATGCTGCATGCTGCACTGGTGGAATTAGTTAATAAACCCATCCATTGCTTCGCAAGGGCTCAGGCCAGCTCAGCTTCAGCATATAATAGGCTGGAAAGATTTCTGAATGGAACACTATTGCTGGTTATTTTCAATAATACCACTGAGGAGCAAAATCTCTTGAAGGCTCCTATTGGCAGGGTTATGAGGTCTTCTCGGACTGGATAGAAAAATGTCAATACTGCAAGTTACCAGCTTGTCTCTTGGGGCCTTATGAAGGTGGAGAGTGGGTAGGAGGGTAATGATTAGGGATGGGTATCAAGAACCGGTGCTAAATTGGTACAGTTTCTAATTGGTCAATACAAACAGTGCTGCTATTGATGCAACTTTAATACATTCCAATATAGCTGTCATCTTCAAATGGTTGATGCTAGATTGGAGATGCTCTGCACATTGCCACAACACATTTGTTGACCAGACTTTTGAAGTGATTGCTCCTCCTTCATAATATATACAGGACAAAAATGAATAATAAAATGATTTTTAAATAATTTCACATCTTTTCATGTGATATCTTTATATGTTTGCACCACATTTTGGAGAGTAGTATTAAGAATATTGATATCAATAAGCAGTATCTTTATTAATGACATCCTCATGATACCCATCACTACTGATGATGCACCTTCTAAAAGACAACAAGCCTGTCATCAGCTCATGGGCCAGAAAAAGAGTTTGAATGGTTAAGCATCACTCTTAAAAAAAGAGCATGTGTGTTGCATGTGGAGAACATATTCAGTTTAACCAGATTATTCTTCAGCTCCAGAAGCCATCAGATACTGGAGTTATTGTCTTCAGACTGATTATTTAGAACTGAGCACAAAACTAAATCAAACTGTGTGTTTGGAACTATGAATATTAGTGCATTGTTACATTTGACTATATAGCTTTAATGGTTGTACATTAAAACAATAAACAAGCAAGGGCTAGAAGAGTTTGGGAAAGGATCCCTGTGGAGGTGTACCATTGTTAGCTGTAGATTATGCCACAATCCAGTACAAAGTAGTCCTCAAACATTCATTTATTATTCATTTATCTGTAACTGCTAAATCTTTACTAGGGTTGCAGCCTATCCCAGGGTCTACGGGGTTGAGGCAAGGACCCACCCAGGGCGGGTGCAAGCCCACAGGAGGTCACACACACACACACACACACACACACACACACACACACACAGCCCCAGAGGAAACCCACTCCACCACAATGATAAAATGCAAACTCCACACACCCCCAACCCTGGAGGTGTGAGGCAGTAGCAGTACCCACAGTGTCACCGTGGGGCTGTCCTCTCATTATAAGATCATGTCTGGCCCAACAAGCCTATTTACCAACCTTTTTATATGGAAGATAAATGTCAGTCATACTTAGTAAGGCCATATGTAGAATGTAACAACAAATAGTGAAAGGAAATTTACATTTTAGAACTGAAATATTTCCTTTGGTCCATTTGTTCTTTTAGCTGGCATGAGATTTTGTTTTTTTTTCATTTGAATAGTACTTTGCAGCCCCCTATAAACTACCTACAGATGTTCACTAGGTTATCAGTCTGATGAAACTCCGGTGACTGTCAACAGTGTTAGAATTAAGGTTGGGATCAGGGTGAAGCTTTAGTTTTGGTTTCTAATATGATGTTCAAGCACTAGGTCAAATTCATATGAATTTAGAAGATGTTTAAAGGTAAGCAAAGTATCTACAGATCATCTCAAATGTACTGTGATTATAATTGCTTAATTTGTTATCCTAAATATAACAGCTTTTTAAAAAGATTTTTAGGCAAATGGGAAATCTGATCTGTATGCCAGTATGAAAATTAAATTGCAGTGTTTAACTGAACAACATTTCACCAACAATTTAAACAAGTTGTTGTTTGTAGGATAAAGTTGGATTAAGTAGAGGAAAAATAAAATAAAACAAAAATACAGTACAGATATAAAAAGAAGTGTGTACTGTACACACGTAAAGGGTGTGCAGAGACATATGACCAAGTTATTCTCAGAGAGAGTGTGTGTGTGTGTGTGTGTGTGTGTGTGTGTGTGTGTCAGCTTTGGCTCTGACATGCTGCTTGTTAGCGGGGTGTGTGCAGTGACCTGTCCAAATGCTGGACTCTCATAGCAGGGAGCAGGTGTGACAGAGGCTAGACAAGACACCCAGCTGACCACTCAGGCTGCATCAACAACACTCATCACCACAAGCAGCTTCATATTTCATACTGTCAAGTGTGTGTGTGTGTGTGTGGTCAGATTGCATTGGCAAGGGAGCCGTTGTCCAAGGCAGTCCTTTCTGTGATTATAAATGAATTACTGCACTTTTTGTGTATTTCCTCTGTGTACTACAGAGCAGTGTGCGTGAAGACCATATGTAAAAGCTAGATGAGTTACATTTAATTTGTAGTGCACATTTTATTACATGTTGCAGTTAAACAAGTTTACATTTTGGTCATATAATAATAAACAAAAGTTGAATGTGGATCTTAAACTACACTTCATTAAATAGCCTGACAATGTGGTCAGTTATGTGGGTCATATTGCACCATCACTGGGCTGGAAAAGAAATTAGGAGTAGAAGGAGTTCTTCATGACTCCGGTCTGAATGTATGTATTTGACTACCTAATACACTGATCAGCCATCGCATTAAAAACCAGCAGCCACAATGTTGTGTAGGGCCCCATCATGCTGCCTGTAGAGGTATGCCTTCCTGCTCTGTAGGTGTGGTGTTGTATCTGGCACCAAGATTAACAACAGATCCATCTAATCCTGCAATTTGCAAAGTGGGTCTCCATGGATCAGACTAGTTTGTTCAACACATCTATGTCCAACTGGTTTGAAACTGTGGGAATTTGTAGGCCAAAAGAACACTTTGAACTCTGTCAAGGCATCTATGATGCATCCATGAGTTAATGATCGTTCCTAATCAATTTTGTATGTTTATTATCCTGCAAAATATTTTTGTGAACTTGGTCTGCATAGTGTTAAGGTAAAGTAACATCACATTTGAATGTAAGAACCCAGAGTTCCCCAGCCAAACATTGTCCACAACATCACTGCCTCCACTACCTTGCCACCTTCTCATAATACATCCTCTTCTATCTATTTCCAGGGTAAGCAAACACTTGCACCAAGCTGTCCACAAGAAAATGTGATTCATCAGATCAGGCCACCCTCTTCTATCAGTTAATGGTCCAGTACTGATGCTCACAGATCCATTGTAGTGTGTTTTGGCAGTGGACAGAGGTCAGCACAAGTAGTAAATGTGGTCTGAGTCTATGCCAACCTGTAAGCAGCAAGCTGTTATGCAGTAGGTTTGGACCAGATGGGCTCACTTTCACATCCCATGCACTTGACCAACTTCCAGCATTCCACACAAGAACTTTTAAGAACTAATGGTTTACTTGCTGTCTAATGTATTGCACAACAACCATGAAAACAAAGACAATAATAATTGATGTAATAATAATTATTATAATTATTGCTTCCGGGGGGCTTTTAATTTATGTAGCAAAACTGGTAGCAGTCAAACTGTTCAACAGATCAACAAATCAAGTCAACTTCATTCATTAATTAATTTTTTCCCTCCTGTGGAGCCTTTTGTTAGGCGTTGCTCAATAATCACATCTTGGTCTCTTTGGCTTCAACAAATTGCTTTATGTTTTAAAATTGCATGCTTTTAGTTTGCCACAGTGACAAATCTTCATTAAAATAATGGAGCATTGTTTACTTGCCATCTTATTACCATTCAGAGGGTCTCTGGTTATTACTCCCTGGCTTTGTAATAATGGGATACTTTGCAATTGTAATGCGCGCAGGAGGGGGTTGAGGGGTGGTTGAGATTCTCGGAATGGCTAATCTGACTCTTATTTCTGAAACACAGTCATTATGGTCAGTGTTAAGATGTGGCCTCATTGGACAAAAAAGTGATTGTTTGCAGACTATTAGTCTATTTTATTAAAAGATATTATGCAGGCATAAAGGATTTTGTAGTGGTTAAATTTTAGATAGAGGTTATTTTTCCTCATATATGTTTTTAAGAATCTCTATAAATTCCTAAGCCACCTTGTAAGACTGAACACTCAATAATGTCTTCCTAAATGGAATGATTGCTTAAAGTGGGCACATCTACTGCTTTATTTTCTCTCGACTGTTATGTAAAGAGTGATGCATCACTGCCGGCCCTCTCTTATTTCATGCATGAACCACAGAATATATTTTTGATGGGTCTCACATGAGAGCACCCCCCCCCCATTACTCCAGGAAGCTGCATAAAAATCAAGCCAAAGAAGCATGAATTGAGCCCTGCGACATAACATTGGCATAAGCATGTCATTTGCAGTCATGAGTTATCATCACTGGTAATGTCCATTAACATAACAGTGGCATGTTCGCATTGCTGGTAACTGTTGCAGCAAAGAGTGTGATGGGGGGCCGTCCTCTCCCAGCCGCAGCGGCAAGACAAGTGCTCCTTACCCAAATGCTGAAATGGCAGCCAGTGGAAACAGACTTATTTTGAATGAGCATTAAAATGACAACACCTTTTCCATACTCTCTCTTTTAAAGGTTCAAGCCCTGAGCATGACTCCCGTTCCCGACATGGATGCTAGAACCCTTAAGCTTAATGACTGTATTCTACAATATCATGTCCCATAAACTGTCATAACATTAAACACTGTAGCATGTGTCAGGACAATTACCAGTAATGCTATCATAACACTGTAATCTGTCATGACAGGATACACCATAACATGTTTATGACATGTCTATGTCCATGTCACCTAGAAGCTCAAGTACAGTATCACCAAACTTAACACCAAGAGTGCAGGTGTGGGATAAGTCTGGGTTTTCAGCAAAATTGGGTTAGGGCATATTCTTTGTCCCGCAGATTAGCCGGAGTGATATGGATGTCGAATAGGATGTCCACTTTAACGTTTTCTTGCTCTTAGCAGCCTATAACACTTCAAAGTAGAACCTGAAGCATGTGGGTCTGTGATTCACCAAACTTAGATTTTCTCTCAAACTTTGGGAATGTAGAGTGAAGTCAACCAATCATTGAACCCCGGGGGTTGTATTTATGAAGTGTGTAGGCGTAAAAAGAATGGTGAGCAACTGTTTACAAAAACATCAATATTTGTGAAAGTGAAAACTGACGTGTGTGTGTGTGTGTGTGTATGTATATATATATATATATATATATATACTGTAGGGGAGAGTGAGGTAAGATGAGCCACTTTTTACTTATGTTGTCCTGGACGTAAGAGAAAATGACACAGAAATATAATGATAACATATACCTTTATTTCAGGATGTCTCCTATCAAATGGAATTATCATAATGAATCTCTGACAAAGCTGCCCAAAATAATGGTATCTAAAAAAAAAGTGCTCCTGTGGCTCAACTTGCCCCAGGTTAGGGGTAATTTGAACCAAGTCAGTGGGTAAACTGAGCCATGTTAAAAAATGTTAACATTCATTATTATACTATGGTAATTATTGTTTTTATTTATTCACCTGTTGTACGTGGTTGTCATAAATAAATAGTTATTAATTAAGTTATTCATTAAATTATTAATATAGTTATTGATGTCTTCAATTATATAACTTCTGTCACCTGTCCATCACTTTAGCCAGATTGTCAAAGAACTGTAGTCTTATTGAAGGCCGTAGCTCTTCCCAAAGATGGCATTCGGCAGGAGAGATGGTGTGCCAAAAAATTCTTGAACCATTCTTTACCTAAAAATGAATGGTACAGTATTCCCTGTTCCCTGTTGCTGCTGCTGTTCCACTGTACTGTACTCTACTCTAATTCCTTTGTGTCCTTCTTTTTCATGTACCTCCTCAATGTCGACCTGTCAATATTTCTCTCTTTTGCGACTGATCTGATGGACTTTCCTCCCTTGACACC
>JBBPDH010000136.1:16473752-16484491 GCA_037974565.1 Clupeocharax schoutedeni
TCTCTCCCTCTCTCTCTCTCTCGCGCTCTCTCTCCCTCTCCCTCTCCCTCTCCTTCCCTCTCCCTCTCCCTCTCTCTCTCTTGGTTTTCTAAACTCTCCTGTCCTCCTAACAGAGTTAGCACTGTTAGCTCTGTTAGCACCAAAAGAGAATATGCTGTGGGCTTTGTAGCTTCTGAACACTCAGAAACTTTTAAGATTAGCTTTTCCTCCGTACCCGTTGTGTGTGTGTGTGTGTGTGTGTGCATGCGCGCGTGCGTTTAGACAGGGAAGACCTAACACTAGCCCGCTAGTATAAAAGTAACTAGTAAACAGGTAAATTAACTACCACATTACATTAGAAAAGTTTAAGCTCAGCAGCTCTAATTTCCTGTTATCTAGGGGGAAAATCGGTATCGGAAAAATCGGTATTGGCCGATGACACTTACACAAAATCGGTAATCGGAATCGGCCAAGAAAATTGCAATCGGTGCATTCCTAGATATAAGACATTAGACTGTCCTTGAGTGTCCAGGAGTTTAAGGGGGCCCTAATTACAAAACTTGTCCCAAAACTTGTCCCTCTCACTGCTTCACTCACCCTTCATATGTACCCCCACTCCAAGGAAGCTACAGCCTGGCTGTCATCACTGATTCACTCAGTCATTCCTCACACTCAACATCACCATTTTATACATTACTTATATTATATTTGTTTAGGTATGTATGTGTTTGTTTGATTATTTACTTACATACTTATTTACTGATTTAATTACATATAAACATTACTGTGCTTCTCTTCTAATTGGCTGACCTGAATTGTGCCTTATTAATAAGCAGAAACGTTATTTGCATATATAAATATACAGTATATTGTATGATCTTGGATGTGAATGGTTAATCAAGAAATTACTAGTTAAAAAACGTATTTCTACAATAGTTCATTATACTATTTTTATTACCTATTTTTATTAAATCGAGTTTATTACTCTTAACTCGATTTATTCCTGGACACACAAAGAAAAATATCTTTATTTCTTGATGAAAAGGAACCAACAGTTGCATGAACAGCAATGATTAATAATAGTTAAGGAATACTTAATGTTATGATACCATGCACTGCGGGTGTTTTGTTTCTTTCTATCAAACAATTTCAGTTGGATGCGTTCTTTTCATTCCTATGGCCAGAATGTGTGCTCCAAATAAAATAACTGCTGTATCTGTTCCACTTTCATTATCAAATTGGACAGGAAAGTTGTGGGACAGCTTCTTTTTTCCTGAATTGGTTTTGTCCGTGTCATTATTAAGTATGTTTGCATTTTTGTTCCAATTATGCTGCTCTTTGATTTCTTCAAAGGCATGAGAGACAGCTCAGCAGAGATGGACCACGGTCATTTATATGCAGAGAAAGTACATCCTGCTGTAGTTTAGCCCATTAAAACACATTGTTCTCAAAAAGTATTGGGACTGAAGAGTCCAAACGGTTTGTTTTGCTGAATGTTCAGTTAAGATCAAAGATGAATATGAGTCAGAAAATTGCTTTATTTCTGGGTGCGTCTGGGAATAAATGCTGTATCATGTTGGAATAATGGCCCATCATAATAAGAATGAGTTTGTGGACAAATTAACTTAAAGAAAAAAAAAATTACTTTAAAGTTAATTTAGCCCAATACTGCTCATCTTGAATGGATACAGGGAAATCTAAGAAGCCTAAATATTATAACTACAAAACCATTAAACGCACACCCTACTTCAAAATGAAAGATGTTTTGTTCTCTAATCCTTACTGCTTAAGAATACTGTAAATTGCATTTTGACGATCTTGTGTCTACTTTAAAGATTTTAGTTAGACTCATTTTGTGTGTGTGTGTGTGTGTGTGTGTGTGTGAGGAGGGTGGCATCTGACTGCAGGCGTGACCCTTCTCATAAACTGGCAGTGGTGTGTGTGTGTGTGTTTATAGACTGAGAGGTCCCTAATGGTATATTTATCAGCTGTGTTCGTGCTCAGCCGCCCAAATTGCCCTCTTATGAACTGTTTTACATAACATCTCCACTTGCACATCCTTGCAACTGTCCCGAGGGTTGGGGGTTGAGGCACAAGGCAATGCCATTTCTGTCTGTCTGTCTGTCCCCCGCCCCACCCCATCTCTCTCCCCCTCTGTCTCTCTCTCCCTCTCTCTCGGAGTCCATGGATGTTAGAATAAACTGCCTGTAGCTATTAGCCATTGTAGGAATCCATTTGGACAAGATAGCTTACAGTGCTTTCTCATTTCCTCTCTGTCTCTGTTGTCTTGTCCAAGCGTTCTGCTGCCATTCTCATTCTTACAATAACTGATAAGGCAGGTCCATGAGGTTTAACATCAGATTTAATTGTGTTTGGGAAAAAGAATGTACCAAATAATGCAGGCAGTTGCTTGTACAGCCTACTTTTAGAGTTAGATCAGGAAAAACATGTTGTTGAGTCTAAATGGAGTTTGATATTAGTTTGAATTGTCATAGGTCTAACCACTGTGATTAAATATGTTGTTTAACCCTAGACAAATTGTATATTTCTCTGTATTTTGTCCAGTTACAATTAGCATGACATACATTAATCAGCCAAAACGATAAAGCTACCCTCTCCTGTCTCCCTCCATCTTATTAGTGTGTTTTCATCTGTGCGGTGTTGATATTTCTCAGGTTAACTGCTGAGCTAACCACATCTGTAATTGGTTTTGTGAAGCTGACACATAAAAGGGTTTTCATTAAAACTGTTCGCAACTACATCCAACTACTTCAACACCTCTCATGTTTTACTCTAACAGTCAAACAGGGGACAAAGCCAATATTTAAGACCATTCTTATATCACTTTGCAGTTAAGAACTCTCTAAAACTTTGTGCTTTGTATTTTAAAGCTTTGAATTATGACAGAGATGGAAATATCCTTGTGTCTGGGAATTCATAAACAGTTGTGTTATTAAGATTGTCATTTTCAAATAAGCACTTCTATATATAAGAAGAGAAAGAAAAAATATGTTGTTTATGAAAATTGGAGCTAATTCTTCATTCAATATAAAAAGTAACTGATGTTTACATCTAAATCTAGCTAACCATGGAGAGTTTTTGTGACACAAAATATTAATGAAAGGAAAAGGAAAATGTAAATACTGGTAATCACTACATAGAGTTATTCCTGATTGTAACCTTTGGCACAGTTTTGCCAGTCAGTTTTCAGCCAATCAGCTTTCAACCAGATCCACCTGTACAACACATCTCGGTGATATTTTACCAAAAATCACAAAAGTTCAATATAAGGGTTTGTCATGCTATATAGAACCATTTACAAATAGTTCTCAATCATAATAGAGAACCATTTGACTATGCCAAAAATCGTTCATGCATACAAATGGTTCTTTTTTACAGTTTTGTAAGTGTGTAAGTGTTTACAGTTTTATATACAATCAATAATTTTACTAAAGAAACATTTTGGAAGTGTAGAGCAGTGGGATCTAAACCTCTGGGAATTAAATTAGCTTCAACCATAAAACAGTCAAGTAACTGCCTCTAAAACTTCTGATAATATTCAGAAAATTAAATTTACTCTACACTGTATATTGATGGGCATTTTTGGAAAGAGTTCTTTAAAGATCCATTCATGACAGATTTCATATTAGTAAGTAGAACCTTTTAACTTTGCAAAGAATAATAAATTATATTCATATGGTGAAGTGTTCATGGTTCCATATGGAAGCCTTGCCCACCATAAAGAGCTCACAAACTGGGCTGCTTTCGAATTCGCCAGAGTATCAGTGTGCACAAGTCTTGTCTTGTCTTGATGATGCATTAGAATTTGCGTGTGCAACTAAGTATGTGTCCACCTGAGTTGTATGTGAGTTTCATGAGTGAATGAGTAGTCTTGTCTTGTGTTTGGTTGTGTTTGTCGTGCCCCCTGGTGTGTCTTAATTTAAAAGCCCAGTCAATTCGGAGAGAAGACGTGCCAGCTACTTCATCTAAGCTACTCTGTCCCAGCTGATTGATCTAAGCTACACTTGGGTTGGGTATCTTTGTTTCAACTTTAGTAAAACCTGTGCAGGTACGAGATGGGTCCTGGTCTGGTGCGTGTGAGGCTTCAGTGTGGAGAGTGTTCCAGCAGTTGGAGAGTGTTCCAGCAGAGCAGTGTGAGGCTGGAATTTTATTTATGCACACCTTTTGAACAGTGACAGTTTGTGTCATCCCCTTGTCTACACAGGCTTAAAACAATGAGTGGTCTCTCTAGGGGCAGCCTCACAAGAGTGGGGTATCTGTCCTGGCCTCTGTGCTTGTAGGCTTGAAAGTATCTTGTAACTCTGTGTGGCAGCAGAGTCTTCCTTCCCTTTCGCAAGTTTGGATTCCCAAAGGAGTGAAGATCCTCTTGGAAAAACCCTGTTGTAGAGTTTTGAACTATGCTTGTTTTTGTTTGGAGCTCAATGAGCTCAGACTATTGTTTTTTTTTTTTGTTTTGTTTTTTTGCATTTATTTTAAAGAAAACTGGTTTCTGCCTCTGTGTTTTCCTAGCCCACACGCCATGATCAAACAAATGGACACTGCGGGAATCCCCCTACCTCGTGATAACAACCAGCTTCAGCAACAAGTAGCTGTCCAACAATCCCAGTTGAAGGTCAAGGTTATGGTGGTCACGGAAAGGCACCAGCCACCAGTTGGAACAACTTAAGTTACTAGTTCTTGAACAGGCAGATCCTCTATTGGTTTTAGGTTTACTTAAAGTTACATCACCCCACTGTCAATTGTCAGGATGCAATTATATCAGGTTGGTTCCAGTTTTGTACAAAGGAACTGTCAATCTTCATATCCTAGAACCACAACTATAGAAAGTCTGTTAGCCAATAGTCCAGTTAAGATTCCTGAGGCATATTAAGACCTTGCAGAGGTATTTAGCGGTACGTCCGCCCGTCTCCCTCCACATCGGCTCTGGGACTGTGCGATTGGTCTGGATGACATTTTAATTAATTCAAAAGATTGGTTCCTTATCCACCACCCTCAAAGTTGCCGAGGCACTCTTCCGAGCCATGTTTCTGCCCTGTAGGATCCCGGAGGTCTTCCTGTCCGACAGAGGTCCCCAGTTAATGTCCCGTGTGTGGGCTGTGTTCTGTAAGAGACTGGGCAGTACTGTCAGCCTGACCTTGGGTTATCACCCGGAGTCCAATGGTCAAACTGAACGGTCTGTACAGGATTGGGTTGATTCCTCTGGGCTTATTGCCATGGGGCCAGCTTGACTGGACAGAGAACCATTTTTGTTTTTCAGGTTTGTGTTGTGAATGTCATTAATTTATTACACTTAGCTCTCTCATCACTGCAACAAATTGATATTGGCCTCATTTCAGTTTGCCTGATTATATGACATTTACATCCATTGGTTTATGTGTAGTACTAATATGTTGATCTTATTCTGCAAGTTTGCTGTGATTTATACACCCCAAATCTGTTTACTTTCTTCACTCCAGCTTTTTCTCTCTTTCTGCTCTATTTCTGTCTCGTAACCAGTAGTTTTTCTGTAATAATTTACCACTCTTGACCATTATTTATGTACTGCTCACTAATTGGGTTATGACCAAGGCGCTCTCTCCTTTTCTCCATCCCCAGACCCCTCTCTGGTCACAGCCTGGCAGCCTGGTTTTTCTGCTCTTATATAAAATGTTAATGCTCCATATAAATATCACTTGAGCATATTTGACCAAAAGAAACACATCATTACTGAATCATTCAGGTTATGTGTGTGCGTGTGTGCGTGCGTGCGTGCGTGTGCGCATGTGTGTGTAGAAGTGTGCTAGAGAGAGAGAGAGAGAGAGACAGTAACTTTGTACACTGTAGTTAGTCATGCCAAAGATGAAGGGTGAGTGGAGAACTCTCCTGACCTGTGCTGGACTTTGATGGCTCATTCATGCGTAAGAAGTCCTGCTGACAAAGGATGCTCATCCTTTAAAAGTAAAGGTGCCCGAAAGGGTTATTTGGAATGATTCCACTGAAGAACCACTTTTGATCCTCCAAGGAACCTTTCATGTATGTGGTTTCAAATAGGTTTTATTTAAGGAACCATCTATTAAACGGTTCTCCCGTCAGGTTTTCCTCACAAGAACCCTTTTGGGCACCTTTATTTTTGATAGCATATTGTAGAAGATAGACTTGCTTTCCCTTAAATTATCACTTAAAAGCCCCCTTTGACTTCTCCTTTGACATGAATGATTTTGAACAAGCTTTTCCATTCACACGTGCAAGGAGAGGAGGTCCCTCAGGGGGGAGAAAAGTCATTAGCGGTTTCTGCACATGTATGGCTTGGAACACTTCCCGCTCTGGTCCTGTAGGACCAAAAACTTACTTTGCAGTGCTTTGGCTCAGTTTTTTCTCATAAACAAGAGATAAATAAACATCAAACCTTCCACGGATAGCTGTGGGTTTGAGGGGTGAAAAACCAGCTATATACTAGAAACTGTCTTTGACTTCAAAGTTATTTTCCAATGACACTCACTTTAATCTAATAACGTAAGACGACCACTTGGCTGTCAGGCCCACTTCTCATGTGCTTAATGTGTATTGCCTTTTTACCATTTTACGAGGCTTCCTAAGATAGGGAGCAACTATGGCAAGACATACACAAATGAAATAAACATTAAAAAGAGAGGGCAGATCAACCTGTCACTCAGCCGAGATGAGTAGGCGAACAAAGACCACTGAATGTACTCTATTCCCTGAGAAAACCCATCTACTCACTATTCATTCATAGCCAGATGTGCTCCTACTTTGAAGTCTCAGATACCAATTTCCATGTGATGCAAACTCCCTCTCTTTCTGTCTATCACACGCACACACACACAGACACACGCACGCACGCACGCACACTTGAACCTGTTCGTTTTATATGACCACCTGCTCATACACACTTCAGTACCCTAGAATCCTAGAATGTCATGGAAATGGAAATCATTTCTCTCAGACCACAAATCCTTAAAGGGCCCATATCTCACATTTCTCTTGTATTTCATCCCTGAATTTTGGCCCTGCTCTTAAGTGAAGTGAAGTGAAGTGAAGGGAAGTGAAGTGAAGGTGATCATTCGGTCATATATGAACACACCACTGCACACAGTGTGAACAGCACGAAATTCACCCTCTGCATTTAACCCATTCACCAAGTGAAGCAGTGTGGTGACTTGTGATGGATGACCACTCAAGAAACAGGATAATAATGTTGAGTTTTCTCTGTTAGTATTTTATCTGCCTTTCATTAGACTGGTGATGACGAAACCGCTCAGAAATATACACTTTGTTTTTTTTACTTTTTCCAACTTGATAAACTTGTGCAATAATGGCTAAAACCACTTGACCTAAATTATCCCTTATGCAAAACAGATGATTCTGAAGGTCTGTACTTTTGCCAACAAATGTTGAGCACTGAATCGATTTATTCAACACATGAAACTAGACAACTTTATTTTTTAAATGAAAAAAAATAAACGCTGCAGGAGCATTAAATAGTTAATAAAGAAACTTTATTCTGATACTCGTGTTAGCATTTGCCGCGCTTATGCTAACGATTAACTAAGCAAATGGCAATGTTTATTTCAGTCCGACATTCAAATTACTATAGAGTATATTATTTATAACAAATGCTCTAAATATAAAATAAAATTGAAACTTGCCTGCTTGAATTCTTTCATTAAATCTGGGTGACGGACTTTGAGGTGTTTTATAAGGTTCGATGTATTTCCTCCTTTTGACATAACACTTCGATGATGCCGCTTATAAATGGGTTTCTGGTGATCAGTGAAGTTGCCCTTGTCATCAGCCGCAAAAACAAAGTACTTCCACACGCAGCTCCTTATTCACAGCTCCTTATTCGAAATGTTTGTTCCACCTTAAAAACTGCTCACCAGACTTCAATATCACCATTTCAGATTTACTGAGTTTTACATTCAGAATCATGTTGCATTTTTAAACAGATTATTGAATAAGAAGCTAACTTCAGCGTCGTGCTTTTTCCTCCTTTCTTTACAACGAGCGGGTTCAGAGCCGCCTCATCAGCAGCATCGTTGGTTGCCATCTCTCTGTGCTTGTACGAAGAAGACGCAACTGCACAATACGCACATAGCACAGCATTTTTTTTTGTACCGACTTGGTACCGAAGTATCTGTGCTGGATTTGCTGATTCATGGATATTTTTAGTGACAGGGTGCCTTTCAGTGTTTTATCAGTTGACTGCTTCTTAGATGTATGTCTTCTACCACTCCACAACAGCGAGGTACATAGCCTGGTTGGCAAGTAGAGAAGCCGTGTCTCTCCCAGTGATTAAGTATATCTCCCAGTGATTTTTAGTGTTTGAGCATCTGCTGTTCAAATCGTGGAACAGTGCTCTTTGCGGTTCACCCTCTTATGGTTTGAGAAAATATTACTAAACCATAAACTTTGAATATGGATTTATGTATTGCATTATTGACACTTGGACAAAATTATTATATAAAACCAGGACATTAGACAAAAATAGATAATTTTCCATCCATAGATTTTGTCAATGTTTGTGACTTCATTCTAGCTACCAACTTCTAACCTTTTGCACTGAATATTCCAAGTATTCCAAATTACTGGCTCAATTAGTTCAAACACCATGCAGCCCCTGGTTTTCAGATTTCAGATTCTCATTTCATGCATTAAATATTTCACAATGATGGTTTAAGCTAGTACTCATAGATCAAAAGTGCTGCCTGGCTCTCCAAACTTGATAATTTACCTGAGGCTGATAAATTGCAAACAAAGAGTGAGAAAGTGCAGTCTTCATGATAACCTACTCATTTAGAAGCCAGTGATTGCAGGTGCTTTGCAAAATAACTCTGTGTCCTCTATAATTTCTGAAGGAGCTGAATGTGTCTTCTCTTATTTTAGACAAATTACTCCCCAAAACAAACACTAGTCATTACAGAGTCTGGGACTGCCATAAGAATGATCACTTGTGTGTCTGACTGAAACTGCAGTGACACATTGCATGGTGTGTAATGCACTAGTTTCTAATTTAATAGAAATAATGAAGCTCTATAGAGATGTAAAATCCATTTTCATTATGCATTACAGATCAATATTCTCTGGCACCCAGGCCAGTCTCAGGTGAGATGTGTAGGCGGAGAGAGAAGCAGAAAAGACAAACAAAATCCACCAAGACATTGATCTCCATATTGGCTATATACAGGGCCAAAACACTCATACAACCAACTGAACTGTCACTTATTAGAGTAATAGGGGAGAGGGACCACTGAAGGGACTTAATCAGTCAGTCAGTGAATCTATCCATCTATCCATTCATTTTTCATTCTGTTTTTGGTTCGCTAGCAGCAATCTGTCCACAACATATAATGTTAGTCCTAGAGACAGTTAGAAAGGCAGGATTTTGTTTATTTTCTGTTGGTTATATTTCTTACATTTAAGTACTTATAAGTGGAAAAAGTACATAATTTGCATGTGTGTGATTCCATGCGCGATATTCTTCCCATTCGCACTGGCTCATGCTCTTCATGCTGCTGTTTTGACACATTGCCTCTTATCTTACGTGAACACTTGTGGCAGCTGCCTGCACTCGATGCAATATCTCTGGGGAGATGATGTTTATACAGTTCACATAGCTGGCTTTTCTTCCACTCTGACTAGCGTGCACCTGTTCTGTTGTATTAAGTGGAAGGATGCGGCCTGTAGGGAGCGGGCCCATCTCTCTGCTGGCCTGATTGAATCCTCGGGTAGTGGGACTAGCCTCCCCTGTTCCTCAACCGTGTACTTTTGTCTCCCCAGGTTAGTGTAAAGCTGTGGTGACTGTAACATTATTGCGCCGCTCATATTTCCCCTGATAAGCCCGGCGAGCAGTCCCTAAAGAGAAGGGAGAGAAGCAGGATTTATTTAATGTTTCATTGCTCCTTCTGCTGAGTGCAGAGTTCCACCAAGTGTGGCACTGAGCTCCGGGGAGCAATGTGGTGCCACTCCTGATCCAAATCCATTAAGAAAGATTCTCCGGCCTCTCCTTCCTCAGCTAAACACACACTGCTTCACGGAAGAGCTATGATAAGTGCCCTCTCCTAACACGTCATTACAAGTTGTATATTATGGCGATGAAATTTGTGTGTGTCTGAGTGAGCATAGGTTGAGAACAGTAAATTTATATCATTCCATGTACTTTCAGCCATTGAAAATATTTTTTTCTTTACTGAAGTGCAAAATACTCACTCACTGCCTCGCTCACTCAGTCACAATTGTTTCCTTCCACTCACTCAACCCTTTCAAACTCAGAAACAGCTGTCTATATATGGATGTGTTTTTAGATGGCAAACTCTGGCTATCCATTCATACAAAAAGAAATCAAATAATGTTTAACCTCACATCACACTGGAGGAGCTAGAAGAGGGACGGCAACAGCTGCAGTGCAAGAGGGAAATGCACTTCGGAGTGAATGAAGCTCAGCTGAGACAAATATTTTACAATCAAGTGAGCACTCCTTCTAGCAGCTAAAGCAGAAGGCCTCTCAGCCCTGTTTCTGTTAAGCGTCCATGTAAATAGTGAATTCTGCTCTGATCTGGAATCTGAGGATGGTTCAGAAGTCAAAACTTTCCAGTCTAGATTTGATGCTGGTTGATAAATCAGAATTTTGTGAATTTGTTTACTATCGAAATAGAAAAAGACCAAGGGTCTCATTTATAACCGTTGCGTACGCACAAAACGGGACCTAAAAGATGCGTACGGCTCTTTATACGCAAACGTTG
>JBBPDH010000136.1:16490173-16504337 GCA_037974565.1 Clupeocharax schoutedeni
TGTAATGTCTGTATGTATGTGCGATTAAATGCGATTAATTAGATTAATTAATCACCACACCATGTAATTAATTAGATCAAAAATTTTAATTGCTTGACAGCACTATATATATATATATATATATTTCTGCAAAGAAATTAAAAGTTTCTCCATTATGAATCACTTCATATCAAACCGCTGACTTTTGCAGAAGTTTTGAAGTTTGCACTCAAATGTTGCCCCCAACCATGAGCGAACCTAGCAATTTTTCAGTATTTTTAAAGCATGTTCTTTCCTTAAGTTTGTGTGTGTAGTGCTGGTTATGTTTATGACTGGGCTCATCTCCAGAGCTTCAACCTGCCAGCATTAGTTTGTAAAATATGTTCATAATTTGCTAGGATCATTTCTGGCAGCAAATAAGCTTTCGGAGTGAACAGGATTTTTGTAACAGACGAGGACTACTGAAAGTGAGTTTTTCTGGCCCAGAGGGATACCTGTGTCTCCTAATTAAGCTCTTGATATATTTATAGTAATCGCAATAGGCTGACGCTAGTTTAACTAGAGCTCAGAGTGTTTGCACTGGTCCCATAGTGAATGTGCTGAGCACAGTGATGCAGCTCCAGCCCGGCGCTTAACGTGGAGCCAGCGGGCGAGGGGTATCAGTACAAGCCCCCAGGTTCTGCGGTGATGGAGGTGGGATCAGCTCACACATTCTGTCTGATGCAAGCACACCCTTGTCTGCAGGATGTACACGTTAAGAAGAGTAAATTCTCTCACAGTGTTAACAACTTGCTAATAACTGCACTGGAGAGGCACTCGCAGGCATTGCGGCACTGTTGGGTTTGCTAATATGAGTTAAATTATGCATTAGTGGGAACACATGAAAGAGGGTGTTAAGCTGGGCTTGATTTGACAACTAACAGCACTTTTATAAGCTCAATTGTATCAGTGCATGCTTCCAAGTCTGCTTTTAAATCATAATTGACAAAAAAAAGTAAAATGATATTTAAAATAAATGATTTGTAAGCAGTGTATGTTTGCACTAATTTAACATTTCATAAATAAAATTTGAGGGTTGTCATCAACTGTAAGAAATAAGCAAGGTGCCAACAAATGGTGTTTTTTTGAATGATTCCTTAAAGGTGTGTTGCTCTGATGCGTATACATATAAACTGTTAAAAGTGTAAAACACTTGATAACCCAAAAGGCGCCATTATTCAGTTGACCAACATACAAATTTTGAGATGTAGGTCTCAAGTTCAGATAAATAAAAAAACATTATTAAAACCAGTTTCAAGTACACTATTTAAATTCTGAAATTTTGTATTTATATATCAAATTAAAGGATATTTTTGCAGTTTGAAGTAAGCACTGTAGTAATCACTGTTAGTAATATTAGTAATAGTAATAGGTTACATTTATATAGCGCCTTCCTCTCTCGTTGGAGAGTATGAGGGGAGTGTGTACTGTTGTATAACTGAATGTCATTAGAGTAAAAGTGAAAGTTAAGACCAAAAGTTGAGATAATCTGGCCAAAGGGCATGATGTAGACAAGGAAATGAAGGGGTCCAAAGACTGATCCTTGAGGGACCCCTGACTTGACAGGAGAAATGGAAGATTTATACAAACCCATTGTGATAAATTGTGATCTATTTGCAAGATAAGACCTAAACCACTGAAGGGCAATGTCTGTGATTCCAGTAGATTAAAGATGGGAAATGAGTATTTTGTGATTTACAGTGTCAAATGCAGCACTTCAGTTGAGGAGGAGAAGAATATTGAGTAACGCATGGTCTTCTGACAGGAGGATGTCATTAACAACATGCAAAAGAGCTGTTTCAGTGCTGTGCTGAGTACGAAAACCTGACTGAAAAGGCTTGTAGGATGAGTTGCTGCTTAGGAAGGCCTGAAGGGAGATTTGGGTTTTTTAAGAATAGGGGTGACTACAGCAATTTTAAGGGCAGTAGGAACATAGCTTCTAAATATACCAATCACAGTCTACTCTGTATAGATAATTAAAAATTATCCAAACAAACACGCTGTGTTTAATTTAAATATATGTAAATGTAAACATAATCATCATGTGTCCATTCATGTTGAAGTTATAAGGAGTGTTTCTGTGTGGTCTGACTTTTAAATGAGTAACATTGCTGGGGAACATTGCTGCCTTCCAAGCCAGTGGTGTTTGATTCCTACTCTGTGTGACACCCCACACTACACCAAAGAGAGTCCTTAGGCAAGTAAATTGCCCCCCCCCCCATAGTCTTGTGTGAACACACCATACCACAGTATACAATGTGAACAATATGGAATTCTTTCTCTACCTTTCACCCATTCACCGAGTTAAAAGGGTAAAGGGTAATGGGTAAAGGAGGCATTTGGCTGATGCACTTATCCAGAGCGACTTACAATCATTAGTTACAGGGACAATCCCTCTGGAGCAACTGAGGGTATCTTGCTCAAGGACACAATGGTAGAAAGAGGGGGGTTTGAACCTATTATGTTGTGGTCATTGGTTTCACAGTGTTTGAGGGTATACTCACAGTAGGCACATTTGCAGTGAACCGGGCCCGAGTACGATTGTCTCCCCACCACCCACTCCCCCTCTGGCCCGCACTCACATTGGATTTCAGCATTTGTCCCGGAGCACGCTTACGTCATTATGGTGCGGCGGTTTCAGGATAAACAGGAAGAGTGGCGCTCTCGCTGAACACAGTGGAGTTCATCGCTCTGTTTACTATTTTGATAGTAATTTTGAGTTGTTTGGTCCGCGGCCATCCACAGCCCTCTCACAGCCTATGGCAAAACACGTCTGCTGCTTTTGTGGCACAAAAAATGGTTTTGAAGCGTCGCAAAAACGTGCCGTCACGTATCCTGATCCGTACTACATGCGAACTGCACCCAAGTCCAACTGAACCATGCTCTGGCACAACCAGCACTAAGCCACAACCACCCCTTGTTGGGTTTGCCAACAATGAGGGCCATCTGTGTGCGGGGACGGTATCTTGCTCAAGGGTACTGCATTCAAACACACAACCCTCTGACTTCAGGTTAAACTCCTAACAAGACTCCTAACAATACTTTTACCTATATCTTTGATATGAATTTAAAAAAATCGATACAAGCATCTGTAAATGATTCGAGTGGATAATTGTTAAAGTACTGATATCTGAAAAGCTTTCAGGTTATGGTCCTTGTGGCCAAAGAGAATATTTAAAAGCTTCAGGTTATTCCTTTCTGGAGCTCTTTGCTTCTTTCCCTTCGCTGACCCCTACCTTCTAGTGCTTTGATGTAACATACCCTGTGATTTGATTCATTCATTCCGCAGAAGCCACATATAGAAAATGTTCATAATCTAAACATCAAAAGAAGTAAGACATGCACAGAATACCTAAAATGCATCAAGCAAATATGACTAATGGGATTATTAACTTTAGAAGAGCAGTACTTTCTATTAGGCCCAAGCCTCTCAGCTTCTTACAGCAGGTGGTGGAAGTAAGAGTAGCCTCTCTCTCTCTCTTTCTCTTTCTCTCTCTCTATCTCTCTCTCTCTCTCTCTTTCTCTCTTTCTCACTCACTCACTCACTCACTCACTCTCACACACACACACACACATACACACTGTCTGTATCCCTCCTTTTTATTCTTCCTCATTCTGTACCTTGCTTTGTCCTATCTCTCTATCAGCTTTTTGATCTCTCTTTCTCTTTCTCCCTCGGTCCCTCTCCCCCCCCTCTCTCCCTCTCTTTCTGTCTCCCACTGCTCTGCACACTGCAGCAGAAACACTGGTATTCAGTGCAGAGTGGGAGATTTGAAGCAGTTTTGAACAGCTCTGGTACCATGAGTAAAAATAATGCAGCAAACTGTGTCTTGTGGCTCTAGTGGAGGGGAGTTCTGGTGCAGGGCTCACCTCTGAGAGACAAGTGAAGGAGCCTGTATAAGTCTCCTAAAGACATCGTCCATCTGATCTGCAGTGGACAGTTTTTTTTGGAGGAATTGCTACAGGCAGTGCATGTAGTCCACCTGGATCTGCCGGTGGAGGGGCAGTATAGGTTTTGTGGTCATTTAGAAACAATAGAGTATTTGTATTTGCACTGATAAACAATTAAGCTTCTGAAAAAATGGCTTACTGAGTTTTTTAAAGTTAAGTGCAAGGGTTGATACTGCAGGAAAGAAGTACAGGGCTGCAGTAAAGAGGGGAAAGGGCTGTTTGTTAAATTATTTGTAAGGAACAGCAGAAATAGCCATCCTGAGAGAATGCTGAGAGAGCTGCTAGCCGGAGCTAAAATAGGAATATTACACATGAATTTATTCGGGTTTGGGGTGTGTTCTGTTACAGCAATGGTTTTAGTTGATTTATACATTTGACTGCTTGTTTACTAGATTTTCAGATTATTTCAGATTTGATTTTTATAGTTTACTCTTTAAAAAACACTGTACCATTATTATAGTGTTACAGTATTTTGGGTGATTTGTACTTAAGAAAGTTAGTCTTAACTGACATAGGGGAAGCTTTTATGTGGAAAATGGAAATGTCTATGACTGCAAACTGAGTTTTATATCCTAAATCTGTAGATGTAACTTGAGTACGTAAGATGTTTTGTATCAATGTGTACATGAGCCTTTAGCCTTTTCGTCATGCTAATCAGGTGAGTTCATGTACATGAATGTAAAAATAGTATTACTGAAGCGCTCCAAAGTTGGAAATAAACTTTTATTTATGATTATCATTTTTTTTTACTTTGACATACTTTAATGTGTTGTAACACTCTTTTTTTATTTTATTTATTTATTTTTTTAACTTTCACTTAAAGCTTTGTCTCCAGACTTCAATTTTTAAACAAATCTTTCCAGTGTCCAGAACATTACTCTTTGTCTTTCTCATTCTCTCTTAATAATTCAGTTCTCTCTTTCTCTTTCTCTCTCTCTCTCATCCTGTGTCTTCATCCTCATTAGGCCCCTGCAGTCCATGCTCTCTATGCTGTCCTGCTGCTCCATCCAGACTGGATCTGACCATGTTGAGCAGCAGGATGGAGGTGAATGACACTAATGAGGCGAAGGAAGGACAGCTTCTCCTGCCATTTCTTCACAGGGTGAACGGCCGTTTGACAGTCTAATCGCAGGTACGACTCCTCCGACATGGACATCCCTGTCCCAGTATCGAAAGCCATGCCATGACGGCTCTACATGTGGCCTCCGTCTTTGTGGTAGGGCAGTGCGGCGCCGATGCTGTGATTCAGATGCCATGTTCCAATGCAAGCGCATCCACCCACAAAGAGGATGGAACAATAGCGGAGTCGGCCACACATCCCACCTCACTAGTGCCGCGAAATTATTTCATGGGGCATTATTCTGAATGAAGATTATCGAGACGCCGGCGGCAAGTCTTGCTTTATTATCCTCATTTTGTCGCCACACAAAAAGCCGGGGGAATTTCAGAGTGAAACCGATTGGCCTTTGTTTCGAAAGCTCTCCTACTATCCATGTTCTCTTCTTGGAACTATGTTTGTCTCTAATTTGAAGTGCCTATATATGTGTCTAGGCCTAAAGGGCATCTGAGGTGTGGTGAAAGCTATAGTTCTAAATAGTTTTATCCAGACACTTTGCATATTGGATTTTGGGGTGAAAAATTACAGATTATGTTCCTTTAAGCTCCCTTGCAGGAAGAGGGCCATCCATCCATCCATCCATGCATTCATTATGTGAGGTGCTGATCCTTAACTAGATTCGCAGAGGGTGAAATGTGGAAAAGCTACTCTACACATGCACCCTGCCTCAATGTCAGCTTTGTTGCCAACCTATTGAACCTAACTAATAAAAATACTTTCAAATCACATTACCAAACCTTCTCAGGTGAAACTAAACCAGCTGAAATAGTGCATTGTCTATCATTTGATGTGGCATAATTGGTAGGATTATACATTTGATGAGATATATAGTGTGTTTTATATACTGAAAGGCTGTGTACAGTGGCTTGCAAAAGTATTAAACTGCCTTGAAAGTCGTCATAATTTTCTAGATTACAAAAGATTTGTACACATTTTTACATTCAGTAATCCTAATGTGAACTCTCATGCAGCAACAATACATTTCTAAATTAAAAATAAAAAAGAAAACTCAAATTTAAAAAGTATTCAACCCTTACACATGAATACTTTGTAATACTTTGTAGAGAAAACTTCCACTGCAATGATATCCATAATTCTTTTGGGGTAAGAATGTACCAGTTTTGCACATTTATCAGGAATAGAGATGCTCCGATCAGCATTTTTGGGGCCGATCAACGATTACCAATCACCAAGATCTGCCGATTGCCAAGATCCAGGATAGCAGGGGAATGGGAATCGTTTATCTATATTCTACCCGCTCAGCTTGGTGCAACTCTACTCGCTTTTCTGTATCTAAAATTTGAACGTTAGCATTAGCGCTAGCGTTAGCATTAGTGCTAGCATTAGCATTCATGCTAACGAACACTAACGTTGCTTTTTTAAGCCTTGTCTGGTAAGCCAATTGACTCCGTTTTGTGGCAAACACTCACAAACCAAGAAATAAATCCCCTCTGATTTCATCCCCATGAATTCCATAATTCTGAAGGTGATGTCTTCCCAGCTCGTACTATCCCTGCTGTATGCATCACTCACAGTCTGCTGGTTGGGGATGTTCTTGGCTTTGGCTGGTTTAGTGTTAGTTTCATATTCAGCTGAATGGCATGTTCTAAGATGCCTAATCATGTTAGTGGTGTTAAAATGCTGTTGCTTGCTTCCACCTTGAGGGATTTCATCACGACATACATTGCAAAACGGCTAACTTTACGTCTTTATTGGACACTTTGAAAAAGTTCCAGACGGGAGAACTCATGTTGCCACTGGTAAGCTCCGCTCTGCTGTTGTTTACCTGTGCGCCATGCTGCACGTGTGAAAAATTCGCGCGAGTCAATCTTTTTTGATCGGCGCTTTTGGAGTTCGCTGATCAAGATGATCTGTGGCCAATCAATCGGAGCATCACTAGTCAGGAGTGATGTGCCCTCATTCTTCCATTCTTCTCTGCAGTATTTGTAGATTCATAGATTCCGCTAGATTTTGGGGCCACACCTCTGGACAATACTTTTCAAAAAGTGCCACAGGTTCTCAAGGTAGGCCATTCCAAAACATTCACATTTCTGTTGTTGAGCCATTCCAGGATTGTTCTGGCCTTACTCTTATTTTCAGTTGTAAGATGAATGTTTCCCCAAGGCAAACGTTTATAGCACACTGGAATATTGTATCCTGTAATATTGTATGGTATTTGTGGCCATTCATTTTTTCATAAATTCTGATGAAACTGCAGACAAAAGAAAATCCCCAATGCATGATACTACCACCACCATATTTCACAACAGGTACAGTAACCTCATTAAAAAAGCACCCACGTATAGTTAATAGTTGTGTTTTGGCAAAATATAACAAAACTAAAAATGCCTATTTTTATAGTGTAAACCCTAAATATGCTGTTAGATCTGCTCCCAGAACACTTTAATGTCAAACTCCGTTTAATGCATTACCCTTACAGAAAATATAAAGTTAAACCCATATTTGAATTTAAATTCCCCGGCGAGATATGCAGCTTGGAAGTTTGTGGGACAAAATTTACACCTGGACCACATTTAAAGACGGCCGCATGTCTGGGTGCTCTCCGGCTCATGGTTTTTGGGGAATAAAACCTGATCTACTCTGGCTAAAAAAACAAATGAGGGCTCGTTGAAAAGGTCTCCTGAAGCCCCAGTGAGGTGAAGAAAAAATTTGTGTGTGACTAAATCTGCGTAAAACTGGGGGATTACAGTATTTCTTTAGGTGTGGTCAATGTTGGTTTTACACAACAAATATCTCTTTGAAGTCTGGTCATGCCCTGGCTTGTAGATTTGAATAATTTTGTGTCTCACATCATCAGAATGCTCCTAGAAAGAAATCCCTTCTTAAGGGCACAAATAGTACCTAATTATATTTAATTATACTCAAATATGTGTCACTTTTGGGTCATTTATGATTATCATTTGTTTAAACCTTGATCTTCCAAAGCACAGTAGTTTAAATACTTGTAAACAGCCTATTTTGGTTTATTATTTTTATTATTATTGGTAGACAGGTAACCTATTTTTGTGATAAAAATATTCTGAAATAATTTGAATGCTGTTTGAGGAAAACTGTGTATATGTTTTACAGTCCAGAAAGTTATGATGAATTTCAGTGAGTTTGCAAGTCATTGTTTTAATATAGGTTCAAGTTAAAAGTATGTGGTTTTGCAGCCAGTGGTGCTCAGTGTCTACTGTCAGCTCTTACAGACCCCGCTCTAATCAATATCTTGTCTGTCCAGTTTTCTATAAGAGAGAGGGAGAGGGAAAGTGCTCCCTGGGTCTGTGCTGTCCACCCACCGCCCCAGGAGAGCGGATGCATAAAAGTGAGTTAAAGAGAACTAGATAGAAGGAAGAAAATGCTCAATTTGAGAGTGTTTGTCTTTTATTTGGCTCTCAGCTGAGATTATAGCCTGGGGGTGGCTTTGTCATCTGAGAAGAGAAAGAAAGAAAGAAAGAAAGAAAGAAAGAAGGACAGCCCTGCATGAATCTTCCCACAGCAGCATACATACGTTCATGCTGTACTCTCTCACCACCATGCCACTGAAAGCAAGGCCAGTATTCTCTCAGATCTGGTTGTTGTTGAGAAAAATCTTCTAGCAGGGTTGTGAAGACCCGAGGGTTTACCAGAAACTAATGATTTCTTTAACCGTGTGATGTTCTCTGATGGTGTCGTATTTGCCAGAGGATAAATGGGCTATTTATGGCCAGCTTGGTTTTGTGCAATGATGAAATCTTAAGTGGTTTGAATAGTTAGCCTCGAGGACAGGTGTTAGTTCACCATAATTTAATAAGAGGGCTCTCACACGCAAGTGAAAGCAAGGGTTGTGGCAATTAAGCTCGATATGTTGGTGATGTACTTTATTTGTTTTACAAATCGCTAATGAGCACAAAAAGGGGAAAAGTAATTATCTGACTGAGCGTAAATTGAAATTTAATTTGGGCTGCAAATGCTGAAGTCATGAACTGAGAGAAACCATAGTACAAGAACAGAGACGGGGTAAAGTGTCTGAGCACTGGTGGCGTAGGGGAGAGGCTGGGGTGTGGAAAGACATTAAGACAAAAACGTTTATGGGGCCAGGCTGGAAAAAGGTCATCCTGTAATTACAGGTCTAAACATCACTCCTCTGAAAGAAACAAAGCTGCAAGATCAAGCACTGGAAAATGTCACTATGATTTGGTGCACTGATTGGCAATAATAAAAGTCCTTTGAATGAAATCGAACTTCTCTTCACCAGCAAGTCAAGGTCAAACAACAGAATAATGGTCAAAACAGATTCAATTATACAGATGAGAGAGCAGAGGATTTTGGTAATGAAAATACAATCACTGGGGCTGGAGGCATGATTGTGTGTGTGTGTGTGTGTGTGTGTGTGTGTGTGTGTGTGTTTGTGAAGGAAAGTATTTGAATTTTTTTTAATTAAAAGTTATTTCATTAGCTAGTTAACATTGATATAGATGAAAATAATTGTTTCTTAGGCTACATAAGAATCTATTTAGGAATTTCAATAATTCTCTTTTTCAATAGAACAATTCTATTCAATAATACAATTTTTATCATGTGAGCACAGGGTTCATATCCAGATTTCATCACAGATAGACATCAACTCTTTGCTCTTTCTCTCATTATATTTTACAGCTTGTGAATTCCGGTTGCAGCAGAGGCTCAAGCACATGCAGTGTTAATTCCCCCCAGCCTTTCATTTTTTCTCATGAAATGTGGCGATCCTAACCCTAACATATTACTGAATGGCTCCGGTCTATTTAATTATCAAATTTTATAGGGATTTTATAGAGGTCAGTTCATCATTTTTTGTCATGGAAAAATATTGGCATATACATTAATATTAAATAGTTGGAATCTATGTTGACAAATTAGTGCATTCAATTTTAAAGAGAAAAAAAATCTGGTTTATTATTGCGTGGTTATAAAAAAAAAGGAAGCTTTGCTTTAACCCTTAGCAGCGTAACAAATGGTAAATTGCTGTCATACAGTAAAACAAAATGACAATTTCCTTCGGCATATTGTAGGTTATTAAACCACGCGATAAAAGCCTCAACTGAGATATTAAATATGACATCACATGCAAATGCTGATAAACCCAGTAGGTTTTTTGGGCACTGTCATGCTGGAATAGAAAAGGCTCTTCTTAAATTTGGAAGCATGCCATTTTCCAAAATGTCTTGATATGCTGTAACTAAGGAGGTTAACTCAAACCCTGAAAAACGGGTCTGTCCCAATACTTATGTCCATACTGTGTACATCAAACCAATCAGATTGGACTCCAGCTGCACTTTACATTTCCTACAACTGCACATAAAGATACCATTGGAGTAATAACACAGCAGTGATATGTAGCTGCACATACACTTAAATTTATAGGAAAGTCAAATTAAAAGTAATGTACTGCAGCGAATGCTGTGCAGAAGCCCAACTCGCCTTGGCTTCTTTGCATAATGTCTGCAGACAGGAATGTTCCCGTGGCTCAGCTGCAGCTGTATAAGTACGGATGGTGGAGTAATCATGTTAAAACAAGTCGGAAAATAGGTACACTTTTTGAGGAGAGCGGAGACAATTGGACTATAGATTACTGTGTGCGTGTGTATGTGTGTGTGTGTATGTGTGCTTTTCACTTATTTAAATCCTTTGTTTGGGCTTAGGGTGAGAAGAGTGAGGTGTGCTGAGGGCTTCTCTGCAGTCTTGATGCAGAGAGAGAGAGATAGTGGGGTAATAATGAGAGAGGGAGTGAAGTTGGTAAGAAAGAGAGAGGGGAAGCAACAGAGAAAACCAGTAGAGAAAACGACTGTAGAATCCTTTCTTGCCCACTGCTTCACAAACAAAGCAGCTTGTGTGTGTGTGTGTGTGTGTAGGAAGGAGAAGTGTAATGAAACGCTGTCTTCCCCCTGGATGAGGCTGCTAGTGGCTGATAATGTTATAGTGGCAGGAAGCTGTGGACTGGTCAGTGATTTATGACTGTCCTCCTGCAGTGTGTTCCAGACCAAAGCAGCACCTTAATACCCTCTAGACTGTTTACATCTGACTCTATCCTGTGCTCTGTCAAAATCAACACCTGTGTGTGTGTGTGTGTGTGTGTGTGTGAGAGAGATAGAGAGAGAGAGAGAGAGAGAGAGAGAGAGAGAGAGAGAGAGAACACACATATGTTTTCTTGATGGCTTGTGTGTATGTTTGGTGGCCTGCTGAAACCATTTTACGGAAAAATAATGTTTGTAAAACATTACTGGATTTTACAGCATTTCTGCCATTTCTCAAGTATTAGTGTTTTAATTATAACATTTGATCTGGATTGTGTATTTTCCATTGGAGTAATGTTTTTGTTTTTCCTGCTTTTTGTTTGGTCTAATGGCTAGCCAACATGTAAATATAATTTTGCTTTCACTTGTGAGCAAGATGCGATTTGTGTGTGTGTGTGTGTGTGTGTGTGTGTGTGTGTTTGGGTTTGTGTTTGCTCTGTCATCAGCTGACTGGCCTCACAGCCTTATGGCATTGCAGAAAACTACACATGGTGAAATTTTTGTAGACACCACATGAGTATTTGTTCTGTTTTTAAGGGGTTTTCTTATGGGGCTTTGAGGCCGGTCAGCCTCAAGGCACAGAACAAAACTCTCCAAAACAGTACAAATACTGTCTGAAGTTTTCACTCACATGAAGTAGAGGCTTGATACTCTGTCCAATGAGGCTCATTAAAATACCATGTTTCAGGCATGATTTTGTGCAATGTCTTTCATACCCATTATCAAGGTCTGGTCTGTTTCTAGTGAGTTATTTTTATGAAGTTAATTTCATACATGCACTCTCTCTCTCTCATTTGGAAAAGCCCCAGGTTTGAGGAGCTGGGGAAAGTGTACCTCAGTGAAACTATGCATGAAAGCACTTGAATATGTTCAGCATTTCTACAGGTAGCAGCTGTAACGAGAGGACCTTTAGCACAGGGAGGCTGACACAGACACAAGAACAGTATAAAGTCTAAATAAATTCAATAAAAACTAAAAAGCAGAAAATGTTTGGTATTAAATACACTCGTGAGTCAAAACTCATAAACCATGTTCATTTCATGGAATTATTTATTTATATTTCGCATTCTTTCCAGCAGTCCAGAAACCGTCCACTCGCCCCGGTGTCCCATTACTTTTTTCCAAGGTGAGCAGTTTTCCAACGATCCGTCAAAAACTGTTATTAGCTGAAAAGTCTCCCTGAGCCCCATCTAACTGTGGAGTTTCACATTTAGAGTGCGAGATTTCATATTTAATATTTAGATTTAAGATCATTTAAGGCACATCCTCCATGTTGGTGAGGGTAAATCACAGCATGCAGCCCCGCCAATTGGAATTGCGGGGTGTGGTCTATTAGCATATTTTATAAACATTTACAGCTCAAAAATCCCACATTTAGAGTCGCCATTTGTAAACATTGCCACGCAAAGACTTGAGACTTGACATGTACTTTGTAAAAATGACTTGTGATCATCTCTGGGAGTGTTATTGCATGAAGAATTCCACAAAAAAAACTCACTGAAACAAACACCACCACTGTGTGAGAACAAGTTTAGGTTAAGATCAGGTCAGAGTTTCAAATTTTAATCTACAACTTAAGTCGGCTTTGGAAGTTGTAGATACAGGTTGGTTTCAGGCTTTCCCATGCCGAGGATGTGCAGGGTTTCTGCAGGCTGCTGTACAGCTGTACAGATTTGTGTGTGTATGTGTGTGTTAATGGGCATGACCATGGTGTTGCATTCACTTTTGTGACTGTATTCTCATAAACTAGCAGTGTTGCCTCATGTTGCTTGTATGTGGCTGTGTGAAACGTGCGGTCTGCCCGATCCCTGTGTGTGATGAGCTCCCCCCGTGAGTGATTACAGCAGGCCTTGACACCACTGTGTATTCAATTAACTCTGAGGGCTGAGTGTTAATTAGGCCTCAGTCCAGACTGGAGGAGTGAACTTACTCTTCCAGGGGAGTGCCAAAGCAGACATAACTGAAAATGTGTATATGAGTGGAGGGCACTAGCTTCATGTTTGTGTGTATTTTTGACTCCTTTTTGTTTATTTCCTTCTCCCACAAAGTTACTTTTGACTACTACTCATCATGAATATAGTCAGTCAGTTATGTTATATAGCTTTAAACAGTAGCAGCATCAGTAAGAACGAATTTGGGAACAGTTTATTTCAATAACCTAATATGGATGCATTATTATTGATGTTTACTTTGCTTTTTTTTTTTTAGATTTTTAAAAAATGTATACAGTATATTCATTATATTCATTATTCATCATTTGCTTGCCCCTTTTTACTTGAATGCTAATTCTTACCATTAGCCTTGACTTAAAACTTACCCTTACTCTAACACTTTCTCCAGTTTGTCCATTTTTTAAAAATAATATGATAGTAGGTGACACCATGGCAGAAACCACATAATGTCACCACCAGCAACCAAACAAAAATAGTACATAGTACAAAAAAGTAGTACATTTGTAGAAAGAGACTAGAAAGAGACTAAAATAATGCAAGTTCATGCAAAATTCATGTTCATGTTCATTTTATTAATTTTGGACCATTTCAGTTATTATGAAAGTCAATAGGAAATGTCTTAAAAGTAAGGCAAATGCAAGCGAGTAAAGCTTTAGACATTAATTTGCACAAAATTAAACATTTAAATTGCTTTCAGCTCATGCCTGTAGCCAAAACACTACAGCCATAATGTTAACACATGATAACACACAACCTTGAGTGTTCTATTGTTTGCTGGACCTTGTAGCCCTCATGCCTTTCTCCCAACACATGTGATTCAGCTAATCAAATAATTAACAATTAGTTGTTAAATTAATTAACTTTGTTCAAGTAATTTCTGGGCAGTGGCTAAAACACTAAAGAAGCCGAGCATCTGGACAGAGGGGCCAAGGTTCAAGGCTGAGAACTGGCTTTTCTAAAACCATTCTGCCTTGGACTTGGACTGCCTTGTGAAGTGAAAGTGACCATTTGTTATATGTTAACACACCACAGCACACAGTGTGAACAGCACGAAATTCTTCCTCTGCATTTAACCCATTCACCAAGTGAAGCAG
>JBBPDH010000136.1:16518839-16530259 GCA_037974565.1 Clupeocharax schoutedeni
GTGTGTGTGTGTGTGTGTGTGTGTGTGTGTGTGTGTGTGTGTGTGTGTGTGTGTGTATGTATGTGTGTGTGTGTGTGCGCGTGCATGAAGGGGGAACTGTGTACATGTTTATATGTATTCACTAAGCCCAAGAAGAAAGCTAATAAAAATAAATGGTGCAGGAGTTTCATAATAATGCCAAAGTATAAGCCATTTTTCATTAGCGTGCTCCAGTGTGCATGCCATGCACAGAATGTAGAATGGAATGTATTTAAGATCTTGGTGTCTGCACAAGTAACACTGATTACCATAATGGCCTGTCAAGGCAGGGCCAGGGCCACATGTTCCGCTCCACATATCCAACATTTGCTCTCCAAGCACATTTGAAAATTACATTTTTATTCCCTCATGCTTTTGACCAGCACTGTTACTTCTCAAACATCAGAATGTGCAAATGAAATTCCCCTTTCCTTTACACAGGCTGTGCATTTTCTGCACACTCAAGTTTACATCCCTGTCTTTGAGGTATATTTCCATTGACTCCTGTATTATTGTGTCAGAATAATGCAACGCCTACCCCGGAAACTCATTTTTCCATGTGGGAATTAACAAACATCCCCACAATGTAAAAAATCACATTCTCCATTACCATTCCGTTCACACAATCTATGCAATACATGGCCACATTCATGAAAAGTAACATAAAACAGAAAAACAGCAATAAAACATCATGAAATCCATTGGCTTTCCTTTGAGGCACATTTAAAGGCCTACAGTAACTAAATGGAAATCTGGATAATTAGGTATTTTACAAAGGAGAATACATGCTGCTCCAAAGCTTCATGAAAAGGTCCAGCCAGCCTCCTTCTCCATGTGCCTGGGCTGGCTATTATTATAATGCATCTCCAGCAACAAGGCTCATTAATGGTTCTAGACATGGACCTAGGGGAACATTTAATTACTCTGGAATCTTTCAGTGGTCTCGGGACACCTTGTATCTCCAAAATAATAACTGGCTAGCATGCTGGGCTATTTGTAATAGGCAGCTAGCCTCATATAGTGAAATAACAACAAGGGATATTTTGTATTTTGTATTTATTTGCTTTTTTTAATTCATGGACACTTTTCATTATGTGATTGTTTCACATCTTATTTACAAACACCATCTTTTAAAGAAACATCAAAATGTTTTTTAGGTCAATGGAAAGACAAGGGGTCCCTGAGGGGTCTGTGATGTAATTGATTTTTAAATCTGACATAGGTTCTTGTGCTGCGTTACATCCAAAATAAAGATCAAAAGTCTGTAAACTTTGAAATCAATCAATATTCTTCACTCTTTATTGGATAACACTTGCACTGGGGCTAGATGACAGATATACGGTCATAATTCTTGTTGTTTTTCATGACACATGATGAGTATCGCAGTATTTCAACACATTAAGCATCACAGTATTTCATATTTCTTAGGTTTGATAAGATGGTAGAGACAAAAAACATCAGTACCACATAAAAGACTTTACAATGGATTACAGTTTATAGTAGCGCCGAGGGAGGTCTCACCTGAAGTAGACAGTATTCATTAAAGCATATTGTGACCCAGATTCTCACATGATCACAGTAAAATATTGCGGTATTTCCTTCATTACTTCTAGCTTTGTAGTCAGATGTAGACAATCATTTAAAACAGCTATAAATTTGCATATTATGTGTAACATCTGATGAGTTGTAGTGTGGGGGTACCTTTCACAAAGAACCCCTTCCAGTGTGGAAAAATGTATTTATTATTCTGTGAATATAAATATGTTTTTTGTTAGAGGAAAATATGTACAGTCATGTGTGGCATTTGGCTTTTTGTAATCCACTGATCTTTCTAAAAAATAGCTCTGTCTGTCTCTGAAGATGCAGCCAAATGTTATATTTCTCGCGCCAGCATTCGACAAATTCTTTTGGTTTACTGTGTAATTAAGATGCTTTTAACCCGATGCGGCCATTTTTTGGTTGTGTTCATTGTCTCATTTGTAAGCACTTCCACACATTTTAGAATTCTCAATAAAACGAAATTCAGTGTTGTTCTGACTTTTTAACTTTTGGGACCAATCACACCACCATCAGTGCTATCACCTGCCCTAGATTATTATAATAATAATAACAATAAAAATATTATTATTATTATTATTATTATTATTATTATTATTAATAATAATAATAATAATAATAATATTAATATTAATATTTATATTATTATTATTGTTATTATTATTATTATTATTATTATTTGTAGTTGTAGTAGTAGTAGGTAGTAGTAATATGAGAAGGGCTGGGGTCTCAATGACCCAGGGTAAGCACCAGGTACCAGCGATCCAAGCAAGGAATAACCTGTTACAGAAATTGGGTTATTATTATTATTATTATTATTATTATTATTATTATTATTATAATTATTATTTATCATACACTGCTGCAATGAAACGTCTCTGAACCAAACCACCATCTCACATGAGACTAAAGAGCTAAAGAGCTATGTGTGTGTGTGTGCGTGACTGTGTTGAGCCTGGACATGAGCCTCTTTCAGAAGTCTTCCTCTACACATGTATTCACACACCTTTAGCTGAGCTTCACTATCCCTGGTCGATTTGCAAATTGAGCGTGCACACGGCAGTACAGCAGCTTCACTCCAAATGCCCCTGACAACCACCAGCTCCCTTCAGTGTCTCTATGATAAATGAATAAACTAATGAAAATCTGGTTAGGTATGTGTGTGCACAAAATGCACACACACACACACACACAAATACAAGCCTGCATATTACTGCATGCTCTTACACAAGCACTCACACACATATTTACATAGAATATTTTATTCTTGCTCTTGCCTTGTATAATCAGGCCACGGCTCCTTCAAGCAGGTAAAGCAGGCATTGTGGAGCAGGATGAATGTAGCCAACAAACTTCATTGTATTAATGCGCAATGCTATCTATGTCCATTTATGATAGTCATTTCCTTTATATGTTTGTGATGTATGTGTTGAATTATTAAGCACTCTAGAGAAGCCCCTTTCTGCAGGCTTTCTAGCACCCATTCTGCTAGAGGAATGGAAGACTCTGATGATAAATATATAAATATCTAGTTAAATATATTTTTTTGTATATGTGTTAGTAGATTATGTAAAGACACTATTGGGTCTTTGCATGTGTTGTGGCTCTGTGTACATATAGATAAACAGACATTATGTTGATTGTCAATTTTTTAGTGAAACAAATTCTCTACAGGGTTCCAAGTGCCTGTTTTTATCATGTAAACCCTAAATATCCCCCCCATATATACTCCCAAAAACACTTTCATTTCATTTTAAACCCATTGCCCTTAAAGGTATGCGCTGTTTGCAGGTATATACAGTAATACATTAATTTAATTTACAGTAATAAAAATACAGGGCTTTAAGAAGAGCAAAGACACAAGAACACTCAAAACGCCCCACAGCAGAAATACTGGACTGCACAGATGCATCACATGGCAGCAGCCAGTCAGCATCAAAGATATATAAATATTGTTTTTGGATTGGCTACTTTCAAACCTCCCGCCTTTGAGTTCGGGCGTAGCGCTGAGCAGCTGAGGTTCATTCCGTTCAGGTGTCAGATTGCCTTGGTAACCGCCACGGCCAAAAATAAACAACCCAGCACGAGGACGATGGGCATGAAAATCTGCGATTTTTGAAACCGACTGGTAATCCGGGTAAAAGCAGGGGGTTACTGTATATGACAATATCACATTTGAAGGAATACAATTTGTTTAAAATATGTATTTGTTAAACCAGAAGCAAACTAGATCATGGTTTTCACTGGAGATACCTTTTAAGTCCTTTCTGTTTTCATTTAGCACTGCTGTGTTTTTGGAGAGGTGAAATTTTATATATACTGTAATCAAAACATTAATGTGTTTGTGATATTTCAGTTTGCTGTTTTTATTGATTTAAGTTTGCATTTGATAGAAATAACCATGCCATAAACATGTGGTGGATGCCATATGCTGTCATGACAGATTGTCTGTTATATGTCATTAGAATGACAAGTGCTATACTATTTTGTGTCACTACGTTAAATTAGCATGTGACATAAAATGTCATGACCTCAAACATTGTGTCATGATCATGACTGGTAAGGATGACAGTATAATATGAATGGATGACAGCATTAATTCATGACCGCCTCATCATTGGGATGCCAATGCTATGTTATAATTCTATGTTGGATTTCTCAGTATGCTCATTGTATTAAAAGCTTTCTAGGGCATGTTTGTGGTTTATAGCTGTGTGTGTGGGTGTGTAGAGGTGGTTGTGTTTGATATGTTTGATGAATTTCAAATGTCTTTAGTCTTGCATTTAATTGCAGACATTTTTTTTTATCTCATGTCATGGGGGTCAGCTCCTCATATGCAGTGCTGAGTGCTGGCTGAAACGAAGGGTACCCTGTGGGAAGTTATAATAAATGATAAAATGCATGATCTTTAACCCCTGGATCTGCATATGTAAAGTACACAGACTTTTAGCTATATGCTCTCACATGTGTGTATGTGTATGAACTCATCTGTGTGCATTTGGGTATTTTGATCCCAGGGGCAGCTCCCTCGGCGCTACTGGCAGCAGAAGCTAATAGTGGGAGAGTGAGGTGGCATATGGGGGCGTTTGCCCTCAGTGGCTGCAACATGTCGCCATGTGTGCAGCCTGTTGCCCATGTTAATGTTTCCCTTTGATCACTTGCCTATTGTCACTCTGCTGCAGTGTTTGCACAGTCTCCTGTAACCCTCCAAGCTGTGAATGCTGTCGAACACAGCCTGTTTCTTTCCAGCATGGGCCAGTAAACAGTACTAATGAACCGTGGAAGACTAAAGGCATTGCTGGGCATTCCTTAAATAGCTATGGTTTCTATACTGATTTCCAAGAATTGCCCACACGCCTTTTCTTAGTCGGATCTGTTGAAGATTCAAAAATACAAGGAATTCTATGAACAGTCACATGCATTCTTATAAAAATGATTTCATAACAAGTTACAATTATCATGTTTTCCATCAGAGTGAAGAAGTATTTCACCATGGCAAAAATATTAATATGGTCTAATGGTTCTTTGGCTTTGAAATGTTTTTGTTTGTGTTAATGGCTTTATAGCAACCCTATGTATTGTAGTGCAGTTTCCCTAAAGAACCACTTTTGTGGATTTGAAATGTAAGTGTAATGGTATGAAGACTTGTAATGTCAGTGGATTGTTTGTAAATGCCAGGGTTCTTCCAAGAACCTTTATTTTTATGCTGTAGTTACAGAAACTTACAGAAACAGTTCATTTAAGAATCTTCTTCTGAAAGGTTCTTTAAGGAACATTTTTACAAATTTTACACCTGAAATATTTAGTAAAATATTGTTTTTGCACACAGGCTTTTTTTCTTAGAAAACTTGAAAACAGTCTATCCACAACAACTGTAAGGGAAGCTATGCTTGTGATATTGTATGCCAGGCTCTAAGTTTACTCTTGAATTGTAACTCTTTCCCTTAATTAGGGGAAAGAGTTGCCCTCCAGGGCTGCTTCTATATATCATTATACACCTAGGTCCATTTGTATTCGGACATATTCCCTCTGACTGGACAAATGTGATTGGACAAATCTATATAAAATATATGGACTGTTTCCATACGTGAATAAAAATAATCATTTGCTTCTAATCTCTGCCTGAAGCCTGGAACCTGTGGACACCACCACATGTTGAGTTCCTTGAGATGCTTTGCCAGATCTGCACTGTTGCTGCTTTCAGTTGCTGTTTCTTTGCATGTGCTTTTGTGTTGAGATTAGTGGCTTGTTCATTGAAGAATATCCCATCCCTTTTTCTTGGGTTTTGTCCATATGTGTGTGTTGGGTCATTATCCATTTGCACTGCAAACCACCTTCCAATCAGTTCTGCAGCATCTGAGCAGAAGATACAGCCCTATACACTTCAGAATTAATACTGCTACTAGTTTCATCAATAAACTTCAGTGACCCACTTCCAATGGCAGCCATACATGCTCGTAATACTGCCTCCACTGTGTTTGACAGATGATTTGGTGCTTTGGATCATGAGATGTCCCTTTCTTTCACCATACTTTTCTCTTGCCATCACTCTGGTTCAAGTTGATCTTGGTTTCATCTCTCCAAAGAACCTTATTCTAGGACTGGGCAGGCTTTTCAAAATGTTGTTTGGAAAAGTTTAATCAGGTCTTCTTGTTGTTTAGAGTAACCAGTGGTTCACATCAAGAGTTCACCTACTTCCTCAAGAGTGCTCTTGACCTAGATAGATGTTTTCTTCATCAAGGAAAGAATCTGAAATCATCAACGTTTGTTGACTTCCGTGGTCTCCCATGCCTTTTGGTGTTGCTGAGCTCACCAGTGCATTTGTTTTTTGAGGGATGTACCAATATTAAATGAATCTGTTCAGTATTGGTCGTCCCTCACATGCTGTGACAACACAAGGTGTGACAGGACCTCCACGGATCAAACTAGTTCATCCAGTGCAGTTCGCATGGGCCCAGCAATGCAACCCCATATGCAGCAAGCTGGGATGTACTGTGTGTTCTGACTCCTTTCTAGCATAGTCAGCATTACTTTTTCAGAAACTGCAATAGGTTTTCTGTGGAATGGGACCGGACAAGATAACCTTCGTCCGCATTGTTCATCAGTGAACCTTGAGCACCCGTGACCTTGTTGCTGGTTCACTGATTGTTCATCCTTAGAAAACATTTGGTAGGTTCTAATTACATGTCAGGAGCACCATACAAGACCTGTCGTTTTGGAGATACGCTGACCCAGTTGACCCAGTAGCCATCACAGTTTGGTCCATTCCAGCACCCTGACTGTTCACATGGTGCCTAATATTACATTATGCCTCAAGCATTCGTAACAGCACACACATGTCTTTAATCAATAATTCAAAGTGCAAAAGAAGACTGATGTAGCAATCCAGTCATGAAACCTGATCATAATCACTGGAGACACATTTGAGACCTGTGGTATTGCAGAAAGCTACACTTACACATCTTACTATCCACGTGGGATCAGATCATTCAAGATCGATGTTAACATCAGGATTTTGGGAATTGGGAAAAGTTTTATGTGGGAATAATCGATTTCCCTTTTTATGTTCCAAACACTTTAAAGGTAACAGTGAAATGCAATATAAGGTTAATGAACAAAAGTAGCATTTTACGTCAGTAACTTGAGTACTTAAAAAAAATAAAAACTGCTCTATAATCTGCTGCTACAAAATAAATTCTGAACTTCTGTCATGTGTGTATGCACTCAAAAAGGCTGAATTGGAGCTGACTATGTGTGGCACAGTGTGTGTGTGTGTGTGTGTGTGTGTGTGTGTCTGTGGTGCAGCACAAAAAGGAGTGGGTGAAAAAGCGCGTCTGGAACCGAAATGAATCCTGTCAGATCCGCAGCACACTACATATTGGGATTAATGAAGGAGAATGTTCCGGCAGGGAGATCTTCACACCTCCTCAATTATTAATGTAGCGTGCTAGAGGGATGTGGGGGAAGGGCTAGAGGGCAAAGTGGCATGATGGACAGAAAAAAAAGGAGTAAGAATGGAAAAGAGAAGACGACTGAATGAACAGAACCATAGGTAAACAATGGTGGGAGGAGAAGTATTTACTGTACAGAAATATCTAAATCCTTATTTATATTAATAATAATAATCATCACCATCATCACCACCAAAAGAATGTTATCTTAAAGTTGAATTAAACATAGTAATTCAGTTTGACTGTTTTGTCACATATTTTGAGGTAAGGTGCATTCAGAATACCAAATTAAATGTGAACTCTTAAGGAGGAGTCGTTCAGTATCTCCACAATTCTGTACATTTGTAGATACAATTAAAAAAAAAATGAAAAAGTCTCCTCAAGGATTAGACCTCAGATTGACCCCCTATTGACACTTGCCTCTCTCATTTTTCATATAATTAAACCAGCAATTGATAACATATCATAATAAAGTGCCACAACTCAAGAGAAACACACTTTTCAGTATGATTAGTCAATTCAGATGTTAGCAACTTGTCAAAATGTTGACTTTCTAACATCCAGTGTCATCCAGTGACTGGATTCTTTAATTAATCTAATGAAATGGATAAATAAAATGGATAATGTCTCTTTCACAATGTTGATAATGTTATACACTGTGTTTTGTATTGCAATTAGTTCAAGATTTTATTGCAGTATTAATTCTGTGTTAAAGAGCCTTAAAGACATAATGAAGTGACTAAATCTGGGATTAGACTTAGTTAAACTGGGGTTAGAGGTTCTCTGTGTGTGTTGTCTTTGTGTGTTTACTGTAGGTACTAACATGGCTTTAAATGAGTTAGTGGAGGACAAGGCCAGCACCTGGCACTTTGATCTAATGACTCCCACAGGTGCAGTTAAGCAGAAGAGGAGAGATGGTTAAAGACAGTGAAGGGTCCAATAAGCCCTTAGTGGCCTGCTGTCCCACTCCATTGACTCTTCTCTGTTTCGTCCTCCCTTCTTGTATCGATCTGCTTGTTTGTTGCGCATAAGCAGAGTTAATTTTTTTTTTTTTTCGGTCAATGATTAACACTCCCAGTCACCTCGCCCCTGCATACCCCAGCATATCGGAGGTGACATTAAATAAAAAATATGATCCTGAAGTACATCAGGACATCCTAATCGGATGAATGGTGTAGGAATTATAACCACTTTCATAAATTGCACCCCATTCACGAGGGCTCAAGAGTAAAAAACAACAATCATAATTTATAAACATAATGGACAAATGAAGGCACGTTTGTATTAGCATACAGGAGCTGTACCTGAACCGTACTGTGATGGCACAGAACAATGATTTTCCAGCTTATCTCAGCCTGGTAAAGAAGTTTCTGACAATTCTCTCCACACAGTTTATAGCCCGTCATCATCCCAAATCCGTGCCCAGGGAGTTGAACCAGCACAAGTTTTTTCTTTCAGAGCTGTTAATGATGGTATGCTTTAATTCGTGGTATTTTATTCTTTTATCATTTATAGTTTTTCTTTCTAAACATTCTTCTGCCATGCAGCGAAAACCTATCCTGGCTTAGAAAACTCACGTTCCCCACAGCGTCAGTGTCTTAGACAACTCCCACTGAGATTTATTTTCATCTCAAACAGCCAGTAGTGTTGTACCTGCCAAATTCCCTGTTTGTATTTCCATTGTTGTTGTTTTTTGCACAGGGAGTGAAAAAACAATGGTCTCTTTCCATGTTGTAATGACAGCATTTCTACCAATCAGAAAGCAGTGACTCAGCTGCAGCCCACTTTTGACCCTGCTGTTGAGCAGCTTGTGTATGGCTCGGGTTGGGGTCACTTTGTCTGTAATGGAAAAATCATTTTTTCATGGTACGGCACAGTTTCTTGTGCCAGTGGAAAATCAGCATCAGAAACCAATTGAAATCACAACAGGTGTTTCGAACCTGGTAATGCTATGCAGCTGCCTTCAGTTTCTGCTTGTGGTCGACAAGCAAAACTGTTCAGGTTTATAAAAATGCACACCCATGTCCTGACACGTTCTCTTTTCTTCTCTGTATTATTCTCTTTCCATTATTCTGGTACATTATTCTAGTTATTTTAGAACTAGAATTGTCTCATATTCATGGTGGAATTTCAAATTAAACAACTATGTCACTTGTTTAAATATGAATAGACCCGAATGCCTAGGGTTTCGGTGTGACAGTGCAGTGTACTTTTTAAGTATTGTAAACTTTAATACTTGCAATCAGTTTATTAATATTTTAAAAAGCCACATTTGTTCAGGTTGAAAAATATACAGAAGCAGTGAGGAGTTCAGACAGCCCCCAAGAGCCTACTAATCACATAAGACTCTATGTTTTAACAGAACTCAGTGACGATTATAGCTGTCTAAATGCAATATTACAAGGATTTTCTCCATGGAACTGAACCGTGACGGTGCCATAATATGCCATGCATAGTATTAGGCAACTTTACGGTTTGGGGAATATTTGATAAGTGAATGAGTACGGAAAGTAAAATGGCATTTTCCAGAAATTCTCCGACCATATATAGAAGCTCCTCCTCCACACTCCTTTACAATTTTAGAACACTGGCAGAGTAAAAGCCTGGTCTGTCACATTTAATATGATATGTGCACTAGGCAAGAAATCGCAGAGCCGTGACAAGCATTTGATTCCAGCCTTGTGAAATCATAAGAATAAAGGGAGTCAATGAGAAAAAAAAAAGGAATAAATAGAAAAGATGTGCACTGATACAGAATATGATGTAGACTGGTACTTATTCAGAATGTTCTTGTTTCAGGCAAATGCAGCATTCATTCAAGTATGAAGCATTAATGGAAGGAAAAGCCTTTTTTGCCGATCTGTATTGCAGCACCTCATTGTGGTTGATGTGTTTACGATCGTTTAATATTAATGAGATAAATTTCCTTCTGGATTACATTCAGCCCAAGCCCAGTCATCAGCATTCTCTCATTATTAATGTAAGAACAAACATTATTTATTAATACAGTAGCTAATTTCGGAGCGAATTCCTTCATATTTCTAACTGGTGACATTTGTCAGTCTTATTTGTAAGCCAAAACAAAACAACTGTCTGAATATGCTTCTGTTTTTGGTATCCAGAGTTTGACAGCTTGACCGTTAAGCTGTAAAACATAAGTCTGTTCGTTTTGAAGTAGAGACTCAAGAACCATGAGAGAGTCTCATAAACTTGGTGGACCGTAATTAAAGATAATCTCTCATGCAAGATCAGACAGGCATTTGCTGTCCTGAAAACATTGTGGGAAATTAATAAATAATGTAGATAGACTCATAAAGCATGGATTCAACTGACTACAATGTACATTATTTTTTCATTTCTGGCCAGCTCAGACAGAAGATTCTTCTCATTTTCAGGATTTTATCTGTTTTCTTGTCTGTTTTATCTGTTGTAATGTTCTATACTATTAACCCTGTTTTAAAATGTTCTCTGCATTTCACTATTCTTTCCATTTCACTTTGTTCTAGGACATTTTCTTTCAGTTAGCACTGATCCAGAATCATTCACAGCCCCCGTCCAGATCTTATTATCCAAGAATGTGTTCTTTTAGTCACATTTCAAACTCTTTTACACAATGTCATCTCTCACTTATGCAGGTTTAGAAACATCCCTGCTTCTACCTGTGTCACGGGGCACGCTGTTACGCTGTGCCCCGGAGCTACCTGGAAAAAATGAAGACCGGAACCAGGGATCCATAAACACAAGGATTTATTAGAGAAAACAAAACGGAGGCACGTGGGCCAAAGAAAAACCAGACTGACCACAGAGACACCCAGGTGCTCTAAAGCGATGGACCGATCCAGAGACATAACAGACACGGGTTTAAATACACTGACACTGATGACAACAGAACAC
>JBBPDH010000136.1:16546631-16562897 GCA_037974565.1 Clupeocharax schoutedeni
TTAACCCATTCACCAAGTGAAGCATGGGGCAGCCAGGAACACGGCGCCCGGGGAGCAGTGCGCGGGGACGGTACCTTGCTCACGGTACCTCAGTGGTGCCTAGCAGCCGTGGGGATCGAACCTGGACTTTCTGGTCGCAGGGCGGATGCCTTAACCACTAGGCCATCCAGCTGCCCACAAAACATCTTAGAAAAAATATGAGATGTGTAAGCATGAAGAACCTCTTTAAAGTTCCTTTTCTTTAAAGTTTTTTTTTTTTTTTCTCGATACACAACCAAACTAATGCAAGCTGATCCAGGGTGATTAAAGTGACCGCTAAGAGTTGACCTGATTTTCTGGCCTCTCTTTCAGTCTTTATAGAATAAGATGCCATTTTGGGTTCCCACAAGAACTTCTTAATGGATTGTGTGAGTGTGAAGAACCTTTTTTATAAGATTTTTTAAAAATCATGTAATATATACATTCTTGGAAGAATACTTTACAAAGAACATTTACATTATGTAAATCATGTGCATTAGGTAAAACATTCACATCTCTTTCATTCATATCTCATGTAAGGCAAATGCTCCTTTTTGGCATTGGTTCTGCCAGTGACTCTCCTTACAGTCATGCAAGTTTCATGTACAGTACACACGTCTGAATCGCTAGAATGGGGTGGAAATATCTGACGCACAGTCATTTCAGAACGTATTTTTAGCCATATCATTTCAGCCAGACTGACAGAGATGGCAGAGTCTGCTGCTTTTCTCCTTGTTTGTTTGGAGTATTTGTGTGTGTGTGTGTGTGTGTGTGTGTGTGTGTATGCTTGGCTCAGGAAATGCTCTAAATGGACCATGTCTCATGCCAGGCCTGTTCTCCACTGTATTGATGTGTTTCCAAATGTAGAAAGTGAGTTGACGGTGCACTACAGCAGATGTGTCTGAGTGTGCACTCAGTGGGACTGAGAGTTAAGTGCTACAGGAGTACATACAAGCCCTCGCTGATGAATCAAAAAACAGCACACAATTGCTTAAAAATACATTCTGATTAAATGGGACCTCAGTCTCAATTTCTTTCTCTCCCACTAAGAGAGGCTTTTGTTTTTGGTATGGTATCGATTTATACTACTGTATTTTTCTTTTGATTTCCACTCATCTGTCTGAGCGTGGCGCCAAGTGCTTAAAATGATCGCTTAAGCTTTTATTTCTTTACTTCAATTTACAAAAGATGGATTAAATGGAGAACAAGGGAACCACAGGGGAATAAAATACATTCATAACATTCAAATCATTGGTAGAGGTTTTCGCAGTGCTGTATGCACCAGATGGAGCGAGTAGTGTGGGGACAACCTTCTGTGCAGTGTTCCCTAACACCTGTTTGTCTATTTTGCCCCAAGGCTGCCTAATACTGAATGTCATTCATATATGGAATCCATGGAGGAGAGGGAAAAAAAGCAGACATTTATTACACATGTCCACCGCTTTTCTTGTCTATTTTATTCACAGAAATTCACTTCCAAAGCCAAAAGGGATACATAGTTCAACAAACATCTGGCCATTCAGCAGAGGGCTTGCCAAGAGCCTGCTAATCAGGAGCAGCAGAGACAGAAGTGAGGAGGCGTGTGGCTGCAAGACACATATAGAAGGCAAGATATTATTCTTTTTGAAATATCAAGAACACTTCTGTTTTTTTTTTCTTTGATATTTTGTTTGCTTTGTTGCTTGGTTTGGTGGGATTATACAGTATTCTAAACATTTGTGGTCATAAGTGTCAAGATGGCCAGGAATGAACGGCCGAGACACAGCCATGCTGCGTGGCGGATGGGCCCTGGCGTGACTGGCACGCGAGAGCTGGTAAACCACGCAGTTTACTCTGAGAACGCTCCAGTAAAGGAGTTGAGACCCGCACCAAACGAGCCTGCGTTCTCACTCACACACACACAGGGGGACTAGGGGTAGCTCCGAGGAGCGTGAGTACTCACGGAACCTGATATGAACTTGGGTAGGGACACGTAGCATGAAGCTTGTCACTTCAATGACTGTGCGAGGTATACATACCTGTTACCTGCTTTTATACCTGACGTGCAGTCATTTCCGGTGCCTCGTGACTGCACGTGACCTGGTGTACGTGACAACAAGTGGTGTAAAAACACATATATAAATCTGAATATGTACAGTATGTGTACTGCTTTATGACTTTTGATGCTCCCAGCCATCAGACATTATTTTCATAACAGGTAAGGTAAGCCTGACAAGCATGAAGACAAGATAAGAATGGTAGCATAAAAGTAAGCAAGACAAACATGAATTAATTCAGGCTGGCTTTCGGCAGTATCAGAAACAGAATCAGTGCTGGCATGAGTGGTCAATGATGTATTCATGGTCTAAGATTGTCGCGCAGTTTCTCTTCTGCCGCTGTTTCAGTGCACCTTTCAAAACAAAGGCTATAATGCACAGTTCCTTTAGACATATGCATTTTCTAGTTCTAGTTATACTTGACATATTTCTACTAAATTTTCTTAAGAAGGACATAATATGGCATCCTATAGGGCTGCCATAACATCTTCCTGCTGAGCGTTCATTTTTGTAACCTTTAGTCTCAGACTCATAACTGTCTTTCTATCTAATAAATATATATTTATTTTCATTCTGTTGCTATATTAATATATTTTTTATAGTAGTGTTCAGAGCATCCCATTCTATTGCCGATATTTTTCTGTGAAAATAGTATTCCTGTGCACCGCACTATGCCTGAATTCAGTATTAAGGCGGGGTACCAGAAGAGCTGTAAACATGCAGTGTATAAATCTTCTGTGCAGTAGAGTGAACGTTCAGAAGGGAGCAAGGTGGATGAAATGGTCAATACCTGTGACAACAGGCATCACAGGCTGCAATGCAAATTAGATTTTTGAATATCAATTAGACTTTGCGGCTATATACAGGGCAGGGCAGGAACAAGAACTGAAAAGAGGTGAATTAAAGGAGTCATACACATCCATGATGCATAAATCATAAGCATGACACAGGTGTTGCCGTAGCTAATGTCACTGATTAAATCTTGAAAAGATATGGTGTTACCTGTAATATATTTTTGGTCCAATAAAATCAAATGCAAGCAAGGTCCCCTCTAAAATGTAATTTCAGGCGGCTGTCTTCAGCAGTCTCAGTGGGTGATGCAGGTGTATTTTCTGTGGATCTGAAATAGAAATGCCTGTGCTTGATTAGCTTTGTTATCTCTGTAATTGCCTCGGTTATGCAAACTGGATAAGCCCATATGTTCATGGTTGCGTGCTTCCTTTTCCACAAGTGTGATATAACGAAGCAAAGCATTCAGCGGTAATCAAACTTGCATGGAGGCCGTTGATCAATTTTAGATCCATAATAAGCCCCCAAAGCACATTGACATGGGTAAAATCCATTATCACCCAGCCTGTCAATCAGGTCCTGCAAGCCTTGAGATGCACAAAGAGAATATGTAATAGTGGTTAGATGGCAGAGGTGATTAGACAGAATATGCAGGGCCTCGGTGGAGCCTGTGCTGAGAGAAGCATGAGACTTATTTGGAGCTGTATATTTTTCTTACAGGGTCTCTTGGTGTTGAGTTTGGTTGTTATGTTAAAAAATTTATGGATAATGTTAGGGCAAAAAAAGTCTTCCAGTTGCCCTGTGCTATCCTGTCCTGGACAGAAACTAAATAGCTCATCCCTTGTAATTATGTACAATTTTATTCAATGTCGTTAACACTCAAATTTAGTCACTAGGGTATTATTTCCTAGCTTAAGGTTTTGCTAACAAGCCATTTGTTTACAGATTATGCAGAAGTTAATCGTCAGAACTGCTCCTTTTCTTATGGTTTTGTTGGTAAACCCAGCACTATCCTGGGATCTGTTTGTAATACAGAAGGTGCAATGAGGAAAACACTTGAATTTTGCTAAAATATTTTTATTCTTTGTGTTCTTGTAAACAAAAGACAGTCACAAGCCACTCGAGTCACTCAAGTGTTGTTGATTGCTACACTCCCTTCCAACCAGTGACAGTCAGTGAAAGACAGTGGGGTGCCCTTCAGAGAATGACATTTCTGGGATTTCTGGGAACATAAAAAAGTCTTTATTTCACAGAGTCTTCATGTGTTCTATATTTAACCTATTTAAGGTGTTCGGGTCTGTAGGAGACCAAATTTTCCTTTTTTTTATCAAAAGAAAACCGAGCAGCATATTCATTCATGCAAAGATTAACTATATATGCTGTTCATATGGTTTGTAATAGGGACAAAGTAAATTTGAAAACCCAAAAATGGAGTGTGTCCACCAGACCCATGAACACTGGCTGAAAAACAAAAATATGAACACCATACAAAGGTTAAAATCTGTACTATTGCTACTAATGCTAATGTTCCCTGCACAATATCATGGCATATCATGGAGAGGTGGAGTATCTGCCATGTGCTCCAGAACAGCTGACATGTGGCTCCTCCTTAGCATGGTCCAGGTGCCCCTGGATAGGGAAGAAGCCAGAACTCTTTTTACCCTGGGCTCTCCACCCAGTTTAGGGCAGACGTTGTAGGAAGACAACTGTGACAGGAAGCATTGGCTGGAGAACAAACAGGTCTGAGAGTGAGTGAGTTCAGCCTGAGGAAGCCATGGTTTGGTTTACGTTTTGACATGTATGTACCTACACTGGCCTGTGCTCTAGTCTCTGGGTATTTGTTTGGTTGTCCCAGCTATTTTGATTTTAGTATATGATTCCTGTAGTAACAAGCTTACTGTGCCAGCACCAGTACCTTAGTTCTTTTAGTTCTTTGACCCCATCATTACTGTGCAGAGCTTTCCTCAAGGTGAATTGTGTACTTGCATGCAATTGTTGATGAGTGGTTTGACAACAACAGGCTGTATGAAATGTATAGCGGTGACATGCTATAATTACATCACTGAAACAAATTTATCAAGTGGTTGATTACTTACCATCACTTCTTTGAAGGCCTTCTCTCATTTTTCTTTTTTCTATTATTCAAAAGATTTGAACATCCTATTAGAGTCTGAAACCAAAGTGTGCACATTAAGGTTTTTTTTTCTTGCTTTCAGTGGAGCACACTAAGAACGGGGCATTTTAACATGCTCTTTAAAAAAATAGGTGCCAAAATGGAGTCTTTGGAATCATGCGAAAGAAAGAAAAGCCTTTCAGTGGCAGGTTCTATGAAGAAAGCTTTTTGTAAACAAGATGTATGAGGGTGGCGAACCTGCTCAAATTCCAAAAAGCATCCCACGTAATGTAAAGGTAAATACCTTTGTTGTTTTTCCTTAAACTTTAGGTGAGAGCAAGGTACAAACAAATGTAAATTAACATGAATTTTGTAAAATGTGAATGTAGTAATTTAAATCTAACATGGCTTATATGCAGATAAACAGATTTAAGCAGAAGATCTTCTCATATGCCCATAGCTGTGTCATTTGAAAATGTAGACAAAACTCATCTATAGCATTATTTAAATCACGCTTTTGAGATATTGTACCATTTTAAAGCATGTAAATAACTGGCATCAAGAGCTAACCCCTGATATACTGTTGATTCCATGCCAGAGAAGTCCCCAAGCTGGGGCTTCACCTCAAACAGATTTAACCAACTTAAACCGTATAACATTGACCAGTTTCATTTCTCTGCTACCTTTTCATCATCACCTCTTTAATGTATTTGGTAATAACCAGTAAGATGTTAATAGCTCAGACTAGCAGCTTTCAAACTGTCGGTCAACTGCGAGAACAAGTGGGTTGCAGAGAACTGCATCTACGAGTGTATATATTATTTTTTGCTTGAGAGCTAAATGGACCATGTTTTAGATATGAAATGGAAATGGTTTATTCACTGCTGATGCTTGCAAAGCATGTCAAAGCAGATGTTCTCTTACATATTCCTTGTTAACTGGAGATGAGATGAAAAGAGTCTTTTTTCTGTAGAATACTTTGCATATCAGTATATCTACACTGATTTTGATAATGCTTGCAATTACAATTTTGAATAGTTTATTGAAGAGTGGCATTATTGGGGTAAGCTGCCTAAGCTATTCTTAGTTGTTCTATTACAAATAGTTTGTTTTGTATATAGATTCATTTACAAACAACTGCTGAATAGCTGCACAATGTATTGATGTGTGAATCGTTGCATTACGTAAAAAGTGCAGGCTAGTTAAACTACATTCTAGAGTGCAATTGTGACGTTATGTGCTGCTGTTCACCCTCCACACCACTAGGGGAGCCTGAGAGTTAATGGATGACTTTATTATTCCCTTTATGTTTTGTGAAGTATTGCTACTTCCTGACTTCTGTATTTTGACGTGCTTTGTTATGCCTCCAGTCTTGCCTTTGATATTCCTGCTTTTTTATACACGTTGGCTGAATTCTGAACTATTAACTTCACAAGTAAGTGAAGCAACTTTTCACAAATTAAGAACGGTTCATTTATGCATAGGATATGAAACATTTGTTAAAAATCCACCATGGTTGAGGCCAGAATCCATTTAAGAAGCATAGAAGACAGGAACAGTATGTGTAATCTTCTGTTAATGCCTATTTTGTTCTAGAGATACTTTTCAAATGTAAAATGTGAGACTTCAGAAATCTGAAATCTTGCTCTTTGAGAGAAAACAAATCTCTTTAGGGATGAGGCTGAGATGCTTTTATTATTAAGGTGCAGCAGAGATACAGAGAAATGTACTGAGGGGAGATGGAGTTATTGAGGGATCGGAGACTTAGCTGAAAGTGCCTGTGATACTGGCAGCACTGTGACAAAAAAAGTGATGTTGCACACAAAGGAAGAGCAAAGATTCAAAAGTCTCTTCTTGCAGACTGCAACAGACAACAGACTGTAAATATATAGAGCCAAAGCACAATAGATACAACAACAATCAACGTATAGTGCAAAAATAGACTAAAAACAAATATTGCAGTACAATAAACACAAATCTTCAAGCAGTGTGCAAAATATAGGGCATCCAAGACATCCTCATCAACACATAATGAAACATTCAACAGCAAAAATAATTCTATACTTCAGCTCAACCCTTTTCTTCCCCTATTGGTACTGGATACACTGCTGTACAATGCATACAAACTACAACACAACATACTACAACATTTAAGGCTTCAGAGTTTGCCCTGTGAAAACGTCACTGTCTTTGAGTGTAAATAAAAGAATAAAGTCTGCAGATCAGTGGGGGATGCTGTGAGGAAATGAAATTTGTTTAATGTCTGCAGGGAACTTCTACAGGAGCTGAGCTTGGGGTTGAATAAGGAGAAATATCTTGTCAGGAGACTGACACGTTTAAGTTAACACGCACTCACAAATAAGTGTGGGGCGAAATACAGCCGTTAGAAATATACTGGAGACAGCGGCTCTGGCCTCAGTCTGTTTCCACTACATCCTGAACACTTGTGGAGACAGGAGGTGGGGGGAAATCCATTACAGATAGAGTTGGGTGCAAGGTATCTGTGCACTCGACCAGCGCCTCGTTATCAGTCTGCCTCCACACACACACCAACACACACACACACACACACAAAACACGCCATTCTCCTGTAGACAGTGTGGCATTCGCTTTTGAATATCAATGGAAAACAGGATTGGTGAGGTTTTATTCAAACCACAGTGCCTTTTTGGTATTTCCCTCTTACCATCCACAGATTTGTTCACATCATCCTGTAAACCTAGCAAGAGCTGATCCTGGCTTTTTTGGTCTAATAGACTTAGAGCCCTCCCGCAGTATTTTCAGCATTTATTATAAAATTGTTATTCCGGTTTTTCTTTTGAACTCCAAGGGTACATGTCTGTACCCTTGCTCTTCTTTATGTTTAAATGTGTAACAGTGAGCGTATCAAACCACCAGGGCTGAAGTGAACATGCATGGTGACAGCTTGATCCACTGCCCGGTTTTACAGACACACAATGCCAAAGCATAAAAATGCGCTCCACACAGAAAGACAGTGTTGATTGAGATAATACTAGCAAAGGCATGGACTGGCAAGGATGAAGTGGCCACTACATTAAAAGTGCATTACAAGCCTCTCCATAGGGAAACCCATCAGCATCTGTTTAACTACTGCCTTATCGCCAAATTCCCCTCATGAAGTCAAGCCCAGCGTCCATGGTTTTATTTGGATAGGTAGGATTTATAGAGCCAGCAATGAGCCGCCAACCACCTCCACACCAACATGTGGTTCTCTTTGTATTTATTTGCTCTTTATTGTGCCTTTGATTGATGTAAGGTAATTGGTTAGGGATGGATTGGGCCCTTGAAGGTGTTTTATTGCATTGGCGTGTAGCTCCTCTGTTGCTTTGGTTGGAATTGGATGGCTAGTGGCTTGTGGTAATTTCTCTGGGATCTGACTAAATGCTGTGACACCTTCTCCAGATATTAGCGCTTAACAATGGCTCACGTTATGTGAGCACTTCTCTTTCTATGTTGGAAAGCACACACTGAAGGTATATGGTCCTGTCTTGGTTTTATAGCTTACCAGGAACTTTCAACAAATGACACCTTGATCAGATGCGGGTAATAAAAGGGTCAATCAAACTACAGCAATTCAAAAGCTGGCTGGGTTATGGAACACAAAGAGTATATTATTTTTGGATAAATAATTCAATAGCTTCCTTGCATTTTCTTTTCAGCTTGAATAAATTGTGACACACACTATTCTGAGTCAGGAGTAAAAATCTCAAAAATGCACTTCTGGGCTGTTTGGGCTTTTATTACTTTCTGATCAAATAAAGTCTCTGCTTTCATACTGCATCAATAATATTGTGAGATAAATATAGTAAATATAGACTTGAATCTGTTTTTTAGAGAAATGTATGTCTGTTTCTCTTTGTGTGTTTGTGTGTGTGTGTGTTTGTGTGTGTGTGTGTGTGTGTGTGTGTGTGTGTGTATTATTGATGCTCCGATCGATCGGCCACCGATCATGATCGGCCGATATTGGCTAAAAATAGTTTGATCGGCAAACCCCAAAAAATTACTCTGATCACTTGACGTAAATTATTAGCATGATTTGTTCACACGTGCACGTGTGGTGAAAGTGTCCGCAAGCTATGATGACTTTCACCTTGATATTTTAGCATGGATTTACTCTCTTTCTCTCTGTTTGTCTCAGTCTCACTCTCTCTCTCTCTGTTTCTCTCCCTGTCGCTCTCTCTTGCGCGTGCTCCCTCTCTGTGCCGCTCTCTCTCTCTCGTTCATGACTTTTCCGGATCATGCCCATTTTAAACCTGTTTCTCTCTCTCTCTCTCTCTCTCTCTCTCTCTCTCTCTCTCTCTCTCTCTCTCTCTCTCTCTCTCAGTTTCTCTCTCTCTCTCTTGCGCGTGTACTCTGTGTCCCTCTCTCTCTCACTCTCTCTTTCTCTGTCTCTCTCTCTTTCTCTTTTCTCTCTCGTTAATGACTTTTCCGGATCGCGCCTGTTTTAAACCTGTCTCTCTCTCTCTCTCTCTCTGTTTCTCTCTCTCTCTCTCTCTCTCTCTCTGTTGCTATCTCTTTCTCACGCACATGCTCTATGTGCCCCTCTCTCTCTCTTTCTCTCTCTCTCTCTCTCTCTCTCTTTCTCTTTTTCTCTCTCTCATTCGTGACTTTTCCGGAGCGTGCCAATCGTCTCCCTCCCTCTCTCTCTTTTTTTATATAGTTAATTTAGAGTTGGTTTCATTTCTACAAATGGTGCAGACACTGGTAGACTATAGATAAAAGATTCCCATTCCCCTGCCATTCTGTGAAAAATTGTCACCACATTAAAACTACTGCGAAATTGAGTAAATAAACTGTCAAGGACAGCAAATGTTACTGAAGTTGATGTGTTGGAAGCTGAGGCATTGAGGCATTGACAAGAATTCAGAGGCAGCCCAGTGGTATTTGGCAAGTTCAGAGGCATAGCTGCCATAAATCTGACTTTATATTGTTAAAAGAGGCCGGTGTCATCACTTTTTGCATTTTTGCATCCACACAAAGGCCCAGATCAAGGGTTTTGTTGCTTCACAATATCCATCACCCTTCCTTCTCCGGCTTGTCTTCTTACCATAGTCCTGGTGCCATCACCTCCCCAGGTAAACAGTCTGTATACATTATTGTAGCCAGACATTACCCAGAAACACAGCCTTAATATGAATGTTTTTCCTCCATGTTCCAGGAGGCATTATTTCCACCCTTCTTCCCACAAATTTTACTCTTGTACAACCTCCTCTTAGAAAAAGGATATAAGAAAGGATAGTATATTTTTGCCCACTGAGGTTCATGTGTTTTGACACATGCTAATCATCTGTATGCTACATTGACTGAAATGTTTAAATCATTGAGAATATTCATTTAAGGCCTACACATACAGTGGGGCAAAAAAGTATTTAGTCAGCCACCAATTGTGCAAGTTCACCTACTTAAAAATTTGAGAGAGGCCTGTAACTTTCACCATAGGTATACCTCAGCTATGAGACACAACATGAACAAAATCACATTGTCTGATTTTTAAAGAATTTATTTGCAAATTATGGCGGAAAATAAGTATTTGGTCTCCTACAAACAAGCAAGATTTCTGGTTCTTACAGACCTGTAACTTCTTCTGTAAGAGGCTCCTCTGTCCTCCACTTGTTACCTGCATTAATGGCACCTGTTTGAACTCATTATCAGTATAAAAGACACCTGTCCACAACCTCAAACAGTCACACTCCAAACTCTACTATGGCCAAGACCAAAGAGCTGTCAAAGGACATCAGAAACAAAACTGTAGACCTGCACCAGGCTGGGAAGACTGAATCTGGTAGACTGCAATGGGTAAGCAGCTTGGTGTGAATAAATCAAATGTAGGAGCAATAATTAGAAAATGGAAGACATACAAGGCCACTGATAATCTCCCTCGATCTGGGGCTCCACGCAAGATCTCACCCCGTGGGGTCAAAATGATCACAATCTAGTGAATGACCTGCAGAGAGCTGGGACCAAAGTCACAAAGGCTACCATCAGTAACACGCTACGCCACCAGGGACTCAAATCCTGCAGTGCCAGACGTGTCCCCCTGCTTAAGCCAGTACGTGTGCAGCCCATCTGAAGATTGCTAGAGAGCATTTGGATGATCCAGAAGAGGATTGGGAGAATGTCCTATGGTCAGATGAAACCAAAATAGAACTTTTTGGTAAAAACTCTACTCGTCGTGTTTGGAGGAGAAAGAATGCTGAGTTGCATCCAAAGAACACAATACCTACTGTAAAGCATGGGGGTGGAAACATTTACATTTATGACATTTATCAGACACTTATCCAAAGCAACTTCCATTCCTTAACTACAGGGGGCAGTCTCTCCCTGGAGCAACCTGGGGTTAAGGGTCTTGCTCAGGGACCTAGTGGTGGTGCTGAAGGTAGGATCCGAACCCATGACCCCTTAGTCTGGAGGCAAGTTTTTCTGCAAAGGGATTTTCTGATCCGTGTAAAGGAAAGAATGAATGGCGCCATGTATCGTCAGATTTTGAGTGAAAACCACCTTCCATCATCAAGAGAATTGAAGATGAAACATGTCTGGGTTTTTCAGCATGACAATGATCCCAAACACACCGCCCGGGCAATGAAAGAGTGGCTTTGTAAGAAGTATTTCAAGGTCCCAGGTCTCAACCCCATAGAAAACCTTTGGAGGGAGTTGAAAGTCCATATTGCCGAAAACGTTTTACAGAATTACAGAAAACGTTTGACCTCTGTCATTGCCAACAAAGGGTATATAACAAAGGGTTGAGATTAACTTTTCTTATTGACCAAATACTTATTTCCCACCATAATTTGCAAATAAATTCTTTAAAAATCAGACAAATGTGATTTTCTGGATTTTTTTTTCTCATTTTGTCTCTAATAGTCGAGGTATACCTATGGTGAAAATTACAGGCCCCTCTCAACTTTTTAAGTGGGAGAACATGCACAATTTGTGACGGTCGCCCGCCCCCTCGCGGTCTTCCCCATTCGTCTTCCCCCGAATTCTGAGTTTCCGTGTCTAGTCTGGTTTGTTTCCCTGTTTCCTAGTCTGCGTCTGCCATGCTGTCCCATTCTCCTCATCATCCTTCCCCTGCTCCCCCGTGTTCCCTTCCTAGCCTGTGTCTCATTTGTATCACTCCCCCTTATTACGTTCACCTGTCCCTCGTTTATCCAGCCCTATTTAAGTTCCAGTCTGACCCCAACTCCCTGTGCCCGTATGAGTCTTTTATGTGTGTGTGTGTGTGTATGTCTGGCTCAGCCTGCTGTTCTTTTGCCCTGTTCCTAACCTTGTTCCTTTTCTTTATTTCTTAGGCTCGTGCTTTGGATCACAAGTAGTTTGGCTCCTCCGCTGGGCTCTGGTGGCTCTGTATCTGACTGCTCGTTTTGTAGTCTGACTCTGGTTTCTCCTAAGTACTCCTTCTGTGTCCCAGCATCTCGGTGAAGCACGAGCCTTGATTCCCGCCCTGGTTTTGGTCCCGTATTTGTGTGTGTGTGGAATCTGAGTTTGCTTTTTTGTTTGGTTTGGTTTGATTGTGTCTTGAGGGGGGTTTGCCTGAGTGGGGAATATTTCTTTGTTTTGGTGTGTAATAGAAGCTACCCAACGTATGGTCTGGAATCTGTGTATGTAACCACAGCCTTTGCGTTTTTTCTGTTCTCTGGCGAGTAACCTTGATCCACCCAACGTGGGGTTTGAACTCAGTTGTGTGAAACCTGAACTCATTAAAACTCGCTGTCCCACTCCAGCCTTGGCGTCCTCCCCTTCCCTTTTCTGCACAGCACCATGACACAATTGGTGACTGACTAAATACTTTTTTGCTCCACTGTACCTATACATAAAAAAGTAAAAAAAGAAAACAAACAGATTATTTGACATATAAAATGCAGATACAATGAAAATGTATCACAATCAAGCCACTTCCATTTCTGCAATAGCATAAATGGACAATGGTGCTGTGGTAGATGGTGAATGAGTATAGCTGGAGGATAGCATATGGGAAGGGCATACCTGATGTTGAGCTGTGGGAAGCAGGGGCTGGTGGGACCTGAAAGTGTGTGATCCGTCTGTCATTTCTCATTAACGCCAGCTAACGGCATTGGGCCTGGGGGCACCATGCTGCCGTCTCTGAGGGGCCCACCACCCTGCACATTATCACCTGTCACCATTTCCAAGCATGTCAACCTCTCCTCTCTCTCCTCCATTCGCTGTTCCTGTCCCCTTGTGCTTAATGGAGACAAGATTATTTTGATCAGTGTGTATTTTTTTGTCTTTCACTTTTTTTTTGTGTGAAATGCAGTTTTGTGCATGGTTAGTCAGACTAAGGCTGAGAATCGCAGGGAAACTGACAACAAGAACAGTTCTTCTCATTTCCCTCCGACCCTCCAAGTGCAGATGACAGGTTTTGACGATACAGAAAGAAAATGACGAAGAAGTAGTAATGAGGCTTTCTGGATGTATGACAGTTCAGACAGTGTCACAAGTGACTGCAGACATGAATAAGAGTTATAGAAGTTTTTACCTGTTGTCATTGTGACACTTTTCTTTGTGAATGGGTGGATAATCTACAATAAATAACCCAGCATGAATATGCCAGAGTCTTATGCACATGACCAAAGCAGCATTCGTGAATGGTCAGAGGATGGAGAGGCACAGTTTAATCTTGGCAATTTCCACCTGCATATCACCTGACAAACATCCTAGACACCACCCCAGTGGTGACCCCAAAACATTTCTGTCCCACTGAGGTGTGAACTCAACAAGACCTCTGATGGTGTGCTATGGTATCTGGCATCAAGTCATTAGCAGCAAGTCCTGTAAGTTGTTAGCTGGGGTCTCCATGGATCAGACTAATTTGTCGAACTTGAACTTGAACTTTCAATTTTTTTATAGTGCATCCTGGTGTCATATATTTTCCAGGTAAGAGAATCAGAATCAGAATAAGGGAACTTTATTGATCCCAGAGGAAATTGCTTATGTAATGACTGCAAGACATAGAGACACAGAGACAAGAGACAATACAAATCTGTAGAAAAAAGAAACTCAATTAGAAAACACATATATACATATATAACCCCTTAGGCAGGGTTAATTGTAAGATACACAGAAACTGTGGCGTTGCAAAATGTAAAAGTTACTGTTTCATTAATCTGCCTGATTATTTTAAGACCCCTTATTTAAATACAAAGCATTTTGGATATAAATGTTATTATAACTTCATTGCTGTCTTGACGTTATACAGTTTTCTTAATTGCTCTCTGAAATCTTCAGAAACTTTGCACATCTCTGCAGCGAAACTGGATTTATGTTACTGAAAGCAGTGTTTCCAAACTTTTGAAGTACTTCCCTTTAAAAACCCAAAAGTGCAGGTGTTGTTATTGCTTGAAACAAAGCAGGGCCCAAGTTCCCATCAATTCCTCAACCTACTTTAAAATAGCCTTAGGTCCCAGCTCTACATGAGGTGGGAGGAAGTTAGAGGAAAAAAGACATGAAAAGAGAAGGAAAAAACAGTATTTGACCACCTCCCCTTCCTCCTCAGAGTATGGTGGATATCCATCAGAGTTTGGTGGTGGGGGGCCTGATATTTATCATAGGAGGCTGCTATCGCTGGTGGAGAGATGGCTCAAAACACAATCAATAAGAGCACTCCTGCACTGGGATGATGTGACTGTATCTGCGGGCCATGTGGAGGATGAGGACCGGGGGAGGCCACAGCTTAATTAATTCCTCTGAGTCGTGACTTCAGGCAGAGTCATTACATGTGCCTAGGAGGCAATGGGGCAAGAGGCGTACGGTCAGGGGTGGGTGAGCTGATGGCTGGTCAGATTGCACAGGCTATGAGGGGCTAAAGGACAAAGCCAGCAGGTGGCCTTCTGGGAAATAATACAAGCCAGCCTACATCAAACAGCACCTTCCACAACACAGTCCATTACAAACACAATTCATGTGGGAAATGACATTTCCTTTGGGACCCACTGGGTGTGTGGGTGGCTGTGTGTGTGTGTGTGTGCATGTGTGCGTGCGCGCACCTGACAGTAGGGAGACATTGATTGATCTAAGGCCCGTAATTAGACAGGGAGAGAAATAAAAACAGAAATAATTACAAGAGAAATGAGAAAATGAAAATAGATAGACAGAGAAGAGAGATGGGGGGGGGGTGCAGGAGTAGGAGTAGTGCAAAGAAAGAAAAGAAAAAACAAAGTGCAGGGATAAAATAAAGAATAGCGAAAAAGAAAGAGAAAGAGAGGGAGTCAATGCGAGTGAGAAGTGTGTGGGGAAAAAGAGTGAGGGGGAGAATGAGGAGAGGGGGTAAGACAAGGGGAAGGAAAGAACGAGAAAGAGAGAGAATATGAAAGAGACCAAATAGATGAGAGAGGGAGAGAGAGATATGATGGTTGTCCTCTGTGGGAGAGAGATTATTAAAGGTACCTCTATTAAAGGTACGCACAGGAAGAGAGAAATCTATAACATCCTGACAGAAAAACTGACCGGCTAAACTGTTCCCACTTTATGCTTTTGGCTGAGGGTCACCAGGCTGTAAACTGGCCTCTGTCACTACAATGAGATATGTGCTCATCACCAGGGCACTCACCATATACCTGAACTGTGGCAAGGTGCCCCTTGTGTATTACTCTGATCTCCAAAAATACACCAGACCCAGCCAGTCAATAGCTACATATTGTTCGCTACCCCCCCCACCCCCCACCCCCAAACAGCATATAGTCTAAGATCAAATAGAGACAAACATGCCCCTCAGAGGTTTTTATAAATATTATTTTTCTTTACCTAAAAGAACAGACACATGGTGAGTAATATAGTTTACCCCAGTAGGGCAGTAGACCTATACATCTTGAGCTGAAAGAATTCTTTTTTTAGCGGATGCCCTTTTACGTGGCTTATACTGAGTACAAGTCTATTGATGCAGCAGTCTGTTACAAATATAAATAGCTTGTCAAAGTAGATAACTAAATAGGTCATCCAAAAGAACAGCACATATCCCATTTTCCCACTGTTTTCAACTACTGTCGAAAGGAAAAAATATACTATTTTATATGCATATTTCTGAGATTTATAACTACACAGGCAATTCATGTTTGTTTAAATTTTTTTCAGTTTAAACTTATATTCAGTATTTATCATTACAAGAATGGTATTACATGTATTAGTCAAGAAATCCAGAACTTACACAACTCTGCATGTTACATGCACTATTTTAAAAATATCCAGACCACGTTGCGGAGACGGAGAGCCGGCAACGCCCCGTGCCTGCTCCGCGTCGCCGCCCACTGCCTCTCCATCCGGCAGTGGACTCCTCGC
>JBBPDH010000136.1:16566160-16577144 GCA_037974565.1 Clupeocharax schoutedeni
ATCAGTGTCTGTGTATTTAAGCCTGTGTCTTTTCAGTTCACGTGATCGGTCCATCGCTTTAGAGCGCCTGTGAGTCTTTGTCAGCCTGGTTTGGTTTTGTTTTGGCCCACGTGCCTCCGTTTTGTTTTTGTCAATAAATCCAACTCTGAAAATGGATTCCTGGTATCGGTCTGGCGTTTTTCCAGGTAGCTCCGTGACAGGCATGTTTTATCTAGCTTGTTACTGAAAAATAAGTTCCCAGAGCATGGAAATATAGCAGCTGCAAAGCATGTGGGCAGAACCAGTGTTATTAAAGTCGCATTTTGTGTAATGATCAGGTGTCTGATATGGACAAAAGTAATGGGAACGCTGTACGTCGGCTGCGGGGATCAGATGTCCCATTACATTTGTCCATATTAAATACCTCAGCGCTGGTGTTCAGGGGCGGACCGGGGATCTGTGCGTTCTGCAAAAAGGCCCAAGATGCGGCCAAGATGCGAAAACCCAACCTGGTACAGAAAGTCCCAGTCCGCTGCTGCTCGTGTTACTGCGGGGAAAGCACCGACTTTCAAAACAAAAGGATTTTCAAAACCTGCGTTAACGCGCGATAAAATAATTGTCGGCGTTAAGTAAATAATGTGTTAACGCGATAATAATGCGTTAACTTTCCCAGCCCTAATATATATATATTTTTTTTTTTGTTACATTTGTAGAGAGAACTACAGGCAGTGGATGTGCAGGCAGTGATTTTATTTGAACAAAACAAAACGTCAATGACATGAACAGGAAAGACACACTGAATTAATAATGAACTAAAAAACAAACCTAACTAAGAAAACAAAGCACGGGTTGAAACACGACAAAGGCCACAAATTGAGGTTGACCAACAAACTTAAACACAAAGACAAGGGTATTTATGCAGGTGTGGGAATCAGAATCAGCAGAGAGAAGGTGGGGTTACACATTGATGGGTGTAAATACTAAACAGCAGGGCAGGACGAAACTGAAAACAGGAACCACGTGGAGCTGTGATGAGAGCGGGCATCCAAAAATAAACTGAACGCATGTGTTTATTCTAAAAAAAAAAATGCAGGGCAAAACAAAAGAGCCTGAAAGCCTCCTATTCTATTAATAAATGTTTTCTTGTCTGCAGCATAGATTCTTAACAAAAGCCATATTATCTGCATTATTTATTACAATAAGCTATAATAGTACCAATGGAATAAGTCATTTTCACTAGAGGAAAGTATTTAAAGCATAAAAAATGCTCCCAACCCTGGAACAAGAGATGTTAGATAATTAACCTTGATTTCACATTCCCTTGCTGGGACACATTTTTGTAAGTTTCTTTATTTTGACAAGATTACTCAAATGAGGACACATGGAGGGGAATGTGGTTAGAATCAATACGATTCTCTTTTGTCTTTTGCACAAAGAAGCTTATCCGTGAGGCTTTTACTCTACATTGTATTTGCAACACACACTTAAGCATTTTAATAGCCCCTCATTACAAAGCCCCTGCATCCACATAGAGTGGAGTGCAAGGGTGTATACTAAAACAGGAGAAAAAAGGAAAAGAAAACCATCAGGGAAGGTGTTTGAAGCATGCAATTAACTCCGTAACATGTTGATATAGAATTAATATATTCTTATCATGCTCCATTCACCGGCTGTGTGCATAATGACACTGCCTAAACAGGGTGTGGGCAGAGGCCTATTTCCTCTTTGATGGAAGATGCCTCCCGGCAAGAGCCAGATCCAAGCCAAGGTAAAGAGACATATGGAAACGTCTGCTCATTGGCCACACAGCCTTTCAGCGCTCGCAGCGAATGCTTAAATTATGCAGTGTGTTTATGCTTTCACCCCGCATGCTTGCATAATGCATCTTGTGTGTTTGACTACGTAGGATGTTCAAATCTGCACCTTAATCTAGACACCTCACTAGAGCGCATGATCTCTGATTAAAATAGTTGAATGGAATTAACATGCCATGCTGCAGTCAATTGAACAGTTAAGATTTCGGTGAAAGCTCTTTTGAGAGTCCTGTTACAGTTTCAGCATTTTTGAATGAATTTCAGAGAACACACAAGGCCTGATAAAAATGCCCGTGTTGCAGATATAGTGTGTGCCCACAATGAGCCTGAAATCAAGAGACGATTTACTGAGACTGTAGCTAACCATGCAAGCGGCTGGGGGCACCTTTTAAAACGTACAGTGAAACAGAAGACCCCTCAGTAAGCTCATGACAACAGAGGTAAGGAAATGTGATGCCACCACCATTTTTTGATTTCCACCAAAAAATTCTGTGTAAAAATATGGTGTAAAGAATATTTGAGATTATTGTTAAGGTCTGTGCTTCTGTCTAAACACCATGCTGCCTGTCATGGTTCGGTGTGAGTTGCCGGTAAGGGCCACTGCTTTTCTGTTGTTTTTTCTGGTTCTGTTTTTGCTCGGTTTTTCTGTTCATGTTCTGGGTCTTTTATTTTGACATGTCTGTCTGTTTAGTTCATTGTGTCACATGGTTTTGTTTACACCTGTTTGTGTTTAGCCCACTAATTATTAGTCTTATTTAATTCCTGTTTGTGTTATCAAACGTTATCCGTCTATCACCTCATTTTACCTCGTTTCTCCCTCGTGTGGATCTGTATCTGGTTTTCTGTTTTCTTGCGGCCATAGCGCCAGGTTTCTTTTGTGTTTTAGCATGGAACCTTGGACTCCGTTCCCGTCTGTTCTCCGTGGTAGCTAGCCCTCCCGGATGTGACACTGCCACTAACCTCTCAGCTTTAAAGTAACTTTCAGCATCACCAACCTACTGATTAACCAAAAAAAAATATATTACATGGACCACTATGTAAAAATGTTTTCGGGTGGGGCTTCATTAAAAAGGTGATTTAGATCTGCAAATTACACCATGTTTACTCAAGTGTGCAGAAATATTTCAATGTTATTTCAAATGTTTATTTCACAATTTGGGATGTTTTTCAAGTATTTTTTTTTACTTAACGAAAATTCAATTATGAACAACATATTTTGTCCTAATATAAAATTAGATTAGATTAAACCCCTTTTAAGAAGAGGCATGTAACTACAATCAAACATTTTTGATCCTGGCATGGCATAGCAACACTGAAAATGGAAAATATAACATGAATAGTGGCCGTGTAATTGACTAGACATTCTAAAATAAATATATTTCCGTTCAATGTTGACATATCTGTGATTACAGTTGAAGAATATACATTTTATTGATGCATATTGATATAGAAATCTGAAAAAAGGGCCATAATTATTTTTTGTTTGTAGTGACTTGTCTAAAATAATGTATTGTCTCTTTTTCTCCTTTGCCTATTTTTCCCATTGAATCAATAGTCTGTATTTTTAGTTTTGTTTATGCACTGCTGGAACAATTCTGGCTTTGCCTTGTTGTTTGCACCCTTGTTGGCCTTATTGTGTGTATTTACTCTCTGATTTTGGTCTATTTTGAGCTGGACTGTCTTTGTAGTTTTGGATCTCAGACTTGTTTAATAAGCTCTGCCTTTGTATCACTCTTCTATTCTGGCACTGCACATATGCATGAGGGATATATGTATGCACATATGCATGAGGTTTTTCCATGTGCACACCACATAAACTCATAAAGATTCACACCAACATAAGGATTCACACCAAACTTTCCTACTTAACGTGAATGCAGCTCGAGCCTTTTCTGTATGTGCTTGAACTTATAGAACATATAGAAAAAACACAGGTATATTAGGTCCACAGTACAAAACGACTTTATTCCTGCAGTTTACTTCAGCTTCAAAGGACAAACCTCAGGTGTCAAAAGCTTTCTACTTTTCCTTTGTGCCAAGTGACATTTGGCTTAAAGTATGACATTTGGTTGTGAGAGACCTGACCTGAGGGAAAGCTAACAGCCCGTGAGCCTTTAGTTAGCCTGCAATTACCTGCCTTTCTTTTGAATGGTCAGATGGACACTTATTCTTCCTCGTGGCACGCAGGAGGGGATGCCAGTGGATTTTTATTTCCCTGTTAACCTCCAGAATTAAACTTCGGTTTTCTCTGCCCGTGCACAACCACCTAACTCTCTGCCTGTTCCCTCTGTTTGTTCACTAGAGACCCTAGCTCTAGAATGACTCATCTCTTCATCCATTGGGATATTTTTAGCTTTAATCGAAGCTGTGCAGTGGGCAACACCATCCTTAGACCTGAAGTCACATCAGAATGAAAGGAATGAGAAAAGATGTGAGTAGGCTAGCGAGGGGCAGAGAGGGGATGTAGCTCAAGAGTGCTTTAGTTTTGTAAAAAGGCCAATATGCTTTTTCAGTAAAGCAGGTAACCTTTTGGTCTTCCCTTTTCACTCCTGGAACAGCCCACATCTGTGTACTGGCAGCATAATAAGTAATGTAATATCGTAACTCTAATATGTTAATGTATAGCAAAAGCCCTGCTACAGGATACATGCTGTTTAACCAGCTTGGAATGTATCTGCTGGACCTTAACCCATCCCTTAAAATATGTATATGCTTTTTGTTAACATAAGATGATAATAATGTAAATAATGTATAATAAGGTTTGGTTGGGTGAGGCATGAAAAGCTTTACAGATTACTTACAGCGCTTCTCCTTTAACCATGTTCACCATGCTATCTAGTAGCAGGTGAGTAAGAAATGAACAGAATGCAGAACAGAAATGTTCACTTTGCCATAATCCAACATTAGGGGCTAAGAGGCAGGAATACATTTGAAGTAGAGTGTTTCAACACTTTATTCACATTTTATGTATATAAATTAGAAGTACAAAACATGTCTGTATATTAACATAGTCATACCTCTGTGATAAATGGACCAACAGAAAATGTTCAAAATTGCTTGGAATAGGATCTTACTACAGTAACGTACATTAATGTAAAGAATATTTCCCCCCTCCTCCTTTAAAGTTACCCGTATGGAGACATGAGGTCTTGTTACATCAGCAACGATTTGTTTTTACAAAGCATGAAGAAGAGTCTTTAGGTTGTGTTACCATGTCGTTCTGCCATTCTCTTTGATTTAGTAAGTGTCAGTAAACACACTCCCTTATTTCCCAGGTGACCCCTTGGTTGTGCGCCAGAGAACGCCTGTGTTTCCAGAGAAAGGCTGGCGTCTCCCCGGGCCTGAGCTGATAAATGCGGCTTGCATTATTAATGCAAACTTACAAAGGAAAGGGGTCACTAAAGAAAGTCGTGTCAACGCAGTGATGCATGGAGGTGAAGACGGTCTACCCAAGCTTCATGTGCAAACCCGCTTTATGGCTGATTGGGTCTCCAAGAGGCATGAGAGTGCCCTGGGGCATGCACAAGCAGACAAATACACAGAGAATATTTAACAGTTTACAGTTTATGTGCTCAGCCAGAAGGCCCCATCTGGAATGTGAAAGGATTTGTTCTAAGAGACCCACACACTGACCTTCAGAACCAGGGGATGGGGCGACTCTCGTGAAGCCGACATGAGAAGGATGGATGCAATGTCTCCAAGGTTTAATGCCAAGCCTCAGGGCAGCCACAAAAACCTTAAGATGAGAGACCTACATACAGCTCAGCTCCATTTCAGATGGAATGTGTAAGATAAATCAAAATGTACGTCCATGACATTTATTAGCGGTAACTCATGGGGGAATAGAATTGACTTGAGGGAAATATATTTTGATTTATTGGAGGGGCTTGAGCTAGGGTGAGACTGTTTTCGTCTCTGGGGCATGTGTGGATGTGTGTGTGGCAGGTGTTGTGAGATCAGGTGGTAGTCTGTAATTCACTAAGCATAATGATTAACAGGGGAGCTGAGTCATGTCTGTAAATTTTTGTACAACACAGGTGCGTGTGTGTGTGTGTGTGCGCGCGCGAGTGTTTGTGTGTGTGTGTGGGAAAGGGAGAATTACAGAGCGTGAGATGAAGTGGGAGTGTGAGAGGCAGTGAATATTGGGTACAGAGGGAAACACGCTTGCAATGAAGATGGATAAAGGAATGTAGGAGATTTGGATAAAAAATATTAAAAAAAAAACATCAGCTGCTGCTGTTAAATATGAAGAAATGACATTCAACCATTAAGCCGCTCACTTTGCACCTCAGACTTAATGCAGTTCGGCTCTCTACAGGTTGAAGGAGTAGAGCTTAATAGCACATCCTGAAAGAATAGAGAGGAAGGAAAAAAGCACCCAACGCCTACTTCTTTCATTCATGCCCCCCCCCACCCCCCCCTCTTTCATGACACTTTTTATCTGTGACCTATGTGTTGCTCTCCTCTCGCAGCTCTATAGTAGCATGCCAAATCACCAGTGGTGCCTCTGATGTGTTGGGCTGGAGTTTGAGCCAAGATAAAATTACTTTCCTGTGAAATTGCCTCTGCCATCTATCCAAATTTCTCTAGGAAAAAAGTCCAAATGGGGCCCCGTTTATCTGGGCTTCATTAAGCTCCTTAACGGCACAAAATACAAAATGCTAAAAGCAAATACAAATTCAGGACATTTATTCAGTTATTATATATTTTTACATTTTTTCTGCAACACAATGTTTAGTTAAGCTGTTATAAACTTATTTGAGAATGTATTGAGGAAAACACCAGTGTTCACTAACACTTGAACTATGTGTTCTAAACCTAAACCTATCTAGGGTTTCTTCGGTACTCAAGGGTGTTTAGAGAAAGTTTGTTCCTTGTGTGCTGCAGTAATGAATTGTACTATTTTGGGAAACTTTGTCACATTTTGATGCGGGCTATGCATGCACCGGATCAGAGTAATGTGAGCGGAGCGATGCGTGGAGCTTGGAGCAGATTTTTTGAAAGTCGAAGCGCTCCGTGAGCGCTCCACTACCGCTCCGGCCAATAATGCAACTGCATTACCGCCAACGTCTACTGAAGCATGTTGATATTTTTCTCCGAGTATTGTGTATTTGTTTTTCACTGAACGCACAGAGGAGCGTTAATTAGAGACATTTTTTTATGGAGCGAACATGGAGCGAGGATGAAGTGAGGATGAAGTAAGGAGGGAGCGGGGAGCGGAAAATGGTAAACCCAGAGCGGAGCTGGAGTGGAGTGATCATGAAATGCTCTGAAATTCTTGCCGCTCCACTCCACTCACATACTCCATGCACTGGATGGCTTCTGTCCTATTTCAGTTAGTCTTAGGCTTGGAATGTCCTCTTGATATGAATCTTTATACTTCGGTATATATGGGTTTTGTGTCTGAGCATACACTGCTGTTCCTTCTGTCCCTGTATTTTAGACATTTACCTCGACTTATCAGCTGCTGGATTAAACTAATGGATTAATTTGGTCAATATCTCTGTAAGGTAAAGTGGCCCCTTATAATAATATGTGAACACATCACATCACAGCACAGCACACAGTGTGAACACTCTGATTCTTTCTCTGTGTTTAACCCATTCACCAAGTGAAGCAGCGGGCAGCCAGTGATGCAGCACCTGGGGAGCAGTGTGTGGAGACTTTACTCTGCCACTGGTGGTCCTGAAATTTGAACGCACAGACTTCTGATCACAGGGGCAATTCCCTAACCACTAGTCCATTAACGATTGGTTGTGGATCACAAACACCAATAAAAAAGTATTAGATGGAGCTCCATCACTCCAGAGAACAGGATCCAACAACTCCTCTGCTGGGGGACTATATGCCTCTCTAGATGTGCTTGGCATTTGACATGTTGACCTTAGCCTTATGTGCAATTGCTCCAGAGCATTCCATTCTCTGGGGACCAAACAGTTAGTGTGTGCTCAGTTAAATGTGTCAGCAATAAGAATGCACCTTAAAGTAACTGAATTAAAACAGTCGATAAGAACTAATTAAACTACTTCAATATTTAATAATATTTGGCTTTTAAAAGCCAAAACTGTTGGCTTTACAGTGTACAATGGCCCTCTAGAGATAGAGGTGCTCAAACTGAAATCAAGTTATACAAGAAACGTTTTAATGTTCATTTAGCTTAGACAATGTCTGAGATAACTCAGTATTGCTGTGATAGGCAGTATATTCTAGACTTGGCAGCTTGATTATGCAGTATTAGCTGATTTATTAATTGTGCCACTCTGCAGTCTGTCAAGTTTTTTATCATGCTGTGCAGAGATATGACTGGTTGTCATAGATTCTAACCTACTACTTCATCTGACAGGTAATAATGGTATGTTGGCTGTTATATTTTGTGGGGGTAGAGAGGGCTGCCATCAGAGCCCCAGGATATGCTTGCAGGGCATCAGGGGAGGAGCCAGAACACTTTATGAACTATAGAGGAGGATTTTGCATAGATAGAATAGTGGCTGGTGAGACTGAAGGAAAGAAGTGAGTTTCAGAGCTGTATAATAAACCGCTTTGAAACCCCACTGGTCCATGTGTGTTTTTCTGGATTTGTGTTTGGCCTCCCAGCCAGTGTGGATTTGTGTTTGGCTCCCCAGACTGGCATCATAGTTGCAAAAATATTGTTTTGTGTTTTCCGAGCTTCAGCGAAAACAAATTCCTCATCATTCGTTTCAGACACAACCATTTTTTCTTGTAATACTCAGTAAATACACACATTAGTATCTCCACCTTCAGTTAGAGACTGTAGCCCATCTGCTGGAGCATAGGGTGTATTAGATATCACCTATCCAAAGAGGGCTGCTTTGGATTGCATTGGTACTCAAACAAATCTGCTCTGTTTTTTGTCCTGTTCACACGTGAATAGCAGCCCTACCATTATTAGAAATGTTGCCTAGATTTATTTTGGCTAGAATATACTAGTTTTGAATATGGCAGTAGGTTCAAAAGCATCTGTAAGATTTTGGTCTACTGAAGGCCTTTAAAGTGTGATTGTGGAAACTATGATAAAATATAGTAAGGCGATGGTATTACGTAGCTTTTCAATACAGATATGAACACATTTGTAACCATTTTATTCTGTACTCAGTTATAGCAGCCTAGTACCAATGTTAAACCCCTTTCGGGTATTTTGAAGGGACAAAGCTGAGCTGTTCCTTGTCTGTCTTTGCCACTGTTTTAATTGACACCTTCTAACCTCCCCACCCCCCACCGAAATCCCAGTAACAATGCTCCGCCTGATACCGTTGAATCCATGGGGCATATATTACTATGCCAGTATCATGTCAGCATCAATAAACACCAACTAGTTAAGCTGTTATGACTGTAGGCATGGTTATGGCAACCTGATATAAATACTGAGTAGCTGTAGGAATTAATAAGCGACATGGTTCCTCTAAAGAAAAGCACATTATTTTTTGTTTCCACACTCAGCAAAAAGGTACTAAATTGTCACTGTGGTTGTACCCCTTTGGATGCATCCTCATTATTTTTAGTAAGGGCACAGAATAGTAGCATATGCTACTAAAGTGCTATATTTTAATGCAAACACCATGTCTTGTCTCCAAGATTTCGATGTTTTACTTTTTCCATTTAAAAGAAACAAAAGCACACATTTTCCCTCGGGAAAGTAGGTTTGAGCATGGTGCACCTTTGAGGCTACAATGGTAAACCAAAATGTGCAGTACCTTAGAGCAGAGGTCCCCAACCACGGCGCCGAACAGAAATGTTTTATTGATTGTCAAAGTCTGAAAGATCTTTTATTTTGGAGAAAAACGCTCATCTCGGTCACGTGATACATTACATAAAAACATTTATCCCACAAGATAGCAAAACCGAGTAAAAAAAATTATTTGGGGAGCTTCTTCATATTTTTACCCACTTTGTTTACAGTTGTATCAATCTAAATAAAATAAACAGCACCAGTGTAATAAAGGCAACCAGTTACGACCAAATATTTCAATAGTAATCCATGACACTTTTATTTGTGATCACTTTGATGGTTTTATTATATTGACTTTAATAGAAGGAAATTGACATCTTCAGTTATTTTTCACTTGTTCCTACTGTCACCTCTCATTCCACTACAGCCAGATGAACTACAGTTTGTTTAAGTTTGTCATGATGACTTTGAGCAATCACAATTTCCAATAATCAGTTCAGTTTTCAACAGTCCTTTCAAACGCTTCAGTATGGGTCATCTCATTATGATAGCTTGACAAACTCTTCATGATTGCATTGACTTCGAGTGTATGTGGAGTGTATGCGGCAGGGAGGCGAAGTTGCTAATGACAGTCTTGACAGTTAATGCACATGATGGATGTAAATCAGGAGCAGAAGCGGACTTTGTGATCAAATTAGGAGTGTAAACACTTGGTGGAGAGAAACCGTGTCACTCAAACTCTAAAACAACAATTAAGCTCGGCACACTGCTGGCAATAATGCCCATGGACAGAGACTGCACCGTAATTACTTTTAATTAATCTCACAAAATTGAATCGGAGGGAATTTACTTCTGTGGCAATCATATTTCCATCATCACATGGGGAAAGATTATCAAGTGAGGAGATGGTGTTAGATTAATCAGAGAGAGAGAGAGAGAGAGAGAGAGGAGCTATTTCTATCTTTGTGGATGAGAATCTAGTAAACAAGTAAGCTTGTTTAAAACCACTGTGATGTACTTTCTGTACTTTCTGGGCTTTTTTTCAGAGCCAATGACTATAAATCCTCCTTTTTTTATGATTTATGTTACTGTTAATTACTTAATAATGCAAATTGAAATGAAGAACTGCTAAACTGAAATGTAAAAGAATGAGAGAGAGAAAGTCATTGACAAGATGGGGAAGCACATTTGAGATGATGGAGAGAACTTAACCTTTGATGAGAGACATTAGGAGAAAGATAAATATGCAGGCTGCTGTCTGTATGTGATGGAGAGTGTCTCATCTTCACACAGTTCAGGATCACAGCACTGGGGAACACTGCGGAACTTCAATGGGAGTGAAGGGGTCACAACCATACAATAGCTTTGTTTTATACAAGAATAGTCACTTTCTGTCGCAGACCGCTCTGTGCACACTGTTGGAGGAAGTAATACTCTCATCCTCTCTCTCTCTCTCTCTCTCTCTCTCTCTCTCTCTCTCTCTCTCTCTCTCTCTCTTCATCCC
>JBBPDH010000136.1:16614271-16625702 GCA_037974565.1 Clupeocharax schoutedeni
AAATATTTTGCAGTGTTTACATGTTATTACTGCATATCATTCATCAAAATAGAAGTTTTATTTCATAAAGTTGGTTTTAGTGTATATATACTAAAAGTCCTATTATTGTAAACTTCGGCTTTTGACCAACTCAGATCTGTTTTTCTTCTTGTTGCACTGCGATATCTAAGTTCCTTCATTCAGGTGGTTCTTTTTTGTGAGAATATTATCATCTTATCCTATTTTGCTTATCTTTTGTATAACTACTGCCTTGCTAATTCTTTTACCAACAAACTGATTAGGAATCAGCTTGCCTCTGGGCACTATCCATGTCTTATAAAAGATTCATAATGAATCAAGCCATGAAGGTTTTTTGCTGCAAATTGTTATGTAAAAGCACCCAAAGATAACATCTGATTGATAGCACAGCATGATGCCTTGGTAACGAATGCAGTAAAAATCAAATCACTTAATCCTAGCACTACATTATGCTAAATATGTAACACTTCACCATAAGGGATGTATGATATTTTGCCTAGATAATTTTGAAGTTCTAACCTGGCAACTACATTACATTTTCATTAAATTCGTTTTCCATTTTTTTATTCATTTATTATTTATGGTGGTGTGTGATTTCCTCAATTAAAATGCTTAACTAAGATGTCAATAGCTGGTGCATGACCTTCAGTATTATCCTTACCCATGTCATGTAAATCGGACTCTCTTTTTAGAGACAGACCATTTATTTTTGCTTGGAATGATCCTTTCACTTGTACTCCTCCACTTCATTTTCATAGAACAACCTGTTCTCCGTGTAAATGTAAATGTACAGAAGTGCCGGTTAAGAAATATTAATGCCAACACTAATGGGCTGAACGCGTAAATGCCAAAGATACAAGGGCAGTGTGCCTTAATTTGTATTATTTAATAATCATAAAAGTCAGTGCTGAAATGCCAATAACTAAAGGTCTAACAAGTAAAAAAAACCTTCTAAACCTGATGACATTTGAAGGGGAAAAAATATATATTATCTAACATTCCCAGGCTCACAAAGAACATTCTGGGCAGAAATATCAGGGATAGGATGGATACTTGAAGAACAGGATCAATATTTGAAGAGACAGCTAGAGGTCTTTGAAGGAACAACAAGGTGTTCCTGCCTTTTTTGTCAAATTACTGCAGTGGACGACGACTTGACATCCATAGGGCCCTATAGGAACTGCACAGACTGAAGTGTTGTGTGAGGTTTAGAGAAAGCATGTAAAATGTATATAAAAATATCAAAATCTCATGGTGAACGCGGACATGTGTTTTCAGCCTCAGACCTTAGACATGGCCATATCTATTATGTAAAGGTACTTTAGCTGTGTCCAGCAAGCCCCACCACATACCGCCCTCCACACAGAGGGAAATGGAGAGTGATCTCTTTTTTGTTCTGTGGGGTTTGATGTGTTATAAATATGTATGCCAGTCAGCAGAAGGATGAAAGATGATGAAGGAAGATAAATGAGAGGGCGAGGCAAGAAAGAGAGGCAGGAAGAAAAGGAAAGATGGAAGAGAGGAAACAATAGCTCTTCATCTGTATTTTTCGTTCTTTGAGAGATCTTTTTTATTTGCAGTGTCTGAGTGTTCAACACCAGCTTTCACATACTCTCTTTAAATTCATGAATTCATTCCTATTATTTCAAGCATTTGTAACAATGGAGAAGCCAAACGACAGGATCAGGCTCCTTCTCGCTTCATTATTTTTACCTTTTGCTTCTGGAGTTAGATTTGATGTGAACTACCTGTGAAACACATTCATATTGTTCATAGTGTGCAAGTAAACAAACAAACAAAAATCAATGTATATCCTGTGCCTTTTCATGAATCAGGTTTGATTAAAATATTACTGGACATTCCTGAATACACAACGCTAACTAGTGACCTTTGAAGTGATTCCACAGAAGAATATGTTTGGTTGCCAAAGTGAACTTTTATTATATGGTTCTTTGAAGAGTATATTTGACATTCACTTCACAGTTTCCATATATGAAAGCGATGCTGCTTAAGCAAAACATTCTCCATGTAACGTCAGTTTTATGATTTCTGTATCCAACCTGGTTTTCGCTAATGGTTCAAATGCTGTTTTTTAAAATTACTTTTATTTTGAAAGTTCATTGCTTTTCATGCTTGCAACGTTCTATGAATTAACAGGGACTTTTACCCCACTACATTCAGATACTTAGACTTTAATATGGAGTTTGCAGCTGCTATAATGGTTCTGTCACCATGCTCTGGGCTCTGAGGGGAACTTGTTTTTCTATAACAACCTAGATAGAATGTGAATTTCCTGGCATTGTTCCATTTGATTACATTAATGTTTAAGTTGACATTTACAAGAAACATTTTAACTGCAGCTGTTTTTAAAGAGAATACTGATGTTAAAGCAGTACATTAAAAAAGTGTGTAATGCATTAATTTTGGATTCATTATTTAATTTTGCAATGTGTTATTTAAAATAACAATGTGACTAATTATGAGTAATTACAGAAAACCATGTGATTCATCACGCTTTCATTTTTTTAATTAGTGCCGAGCAGTACTATGTTTATATTCATTATGCTGCTTCTACCTGTCCAGCAAATTTTCATTGTTGCTGCTGGGACTACAATAGGGTTATCTTGTCTTATCTTATCTTCAGTAATCCAAACCTAATATTCCTTTGAGTTTAATCAACTTTTAAGTGACTTTAGAGGTCATTTAGTGATCAAAATACAAATACAACTACATACAAGGGGACTCTGCTATACTTTGAACTCATTTCATAAGACTGCCAACCTCACAAAACCCACCAAACCACCAGTCCTGGGGTTTAATGAAAGACTTCTTAATGATAGACTACATTTTCACTGTATGGCAGGTCAGAAATGTGTACAAATAGACCAGGTTAGGAACATTTTTGAAAATGCCCTCTATTGCCCTAAAAGAAAAAAGTTTAGACTCAGAATTCCAAAAATGTCAGGGGTCTGTGTATTGTTTTTGTGTGATATCATAAAAATCTCCACAATATACCCATTGTTCAGCCAGGACACTGAAACCACTGACAGGTAAAGTAAATAACATTGCTTATCTCGTTATAGCAGATCTGTCAGAGAGTGGAATAAATGTGACAGCAAGTGAACAGTCAGTTCTTAAAATTGATGTGGCTGGATCTGAGGGTTTTTGACAAGGTCCAAGATGAAGATGTTTCAGGGGATTTCTAGAGCAGCTGTTCTTTTTGGGTATTCCTGGTATGGTGTGGTTGGTACATACCAGAAGTCCATAATGTTTTTTTGCATCAAAAACAATCAAACAAACAAAAAACTGTGTATTTTATGAATTTTCAATAACCACAACTGATTATAATATATGCCAGCAAGTGTCCTTTTTAACAATTCCACTGAAGAAAACTTTGGTCTCCTGAAAGAAACTTTAGTATAAAAGTGGTCCAAGGAAGGACAACCGCTGGACTAAAGACAGACTAATGGGAGCCCAAGGCTCACTGATGTGCGTGGGAAGTGAATACTCCAAACCCAGAGAAGAGCTACCGTAGCATAAATTGCTGAAAAAGTTCATGCTGGCTGTGATAGAAGGGTGAAAGATTCTCTTCATGTCTACTGCACTGCCTAAGGCCTATGGGCTCTTTCAGCAGAATAATGCACCCTGCAAAACACTGCAAAAATGGTTTAGGGATGGTTCAAGGAACACGATGAAAGGGTCCATGTGTTGACTTTGCCTCTAGATTCCCTGGATCTGATCAAGAGATATCCAGCTTACAGGACATCGGCAGAAAATTTGGCAGAAAACAACAGTGCACCTTCCAGGGTCTTGTGTCCATATGTCACACCTGCCAACTTAGTTGGTTTAACATTATATCTTATATCTATGATATTCAGCCTACAACTACTTATCCCCACCAGTTCATTTTGACATTGAAAGTGACAGTACAGTCATATGTGAACACACCACAAAATTCTTCCTTTGCATTTAACCCATTCACCAAGTGTAGCAAGGGGCAGCCAGGAACACGGCGCCCTGAGAGCAGTGTGTGGGGACGGTACCTTGCTCAAGGGTACCTCAGAGGTGCCTAGCGGTCTTAGGAATTGAACCCTTACTGATCACCGGGCGAATGCCCTAACCACTAGGCCACCAGCTGCTCAATTGAGTGTTTCAGCCCAAACTGAATTTTAAATTAGACACTTAAATGAGCCATTCTAAACAAATGTCATCTATATGTGTTGACATTAAACAGCCTGTTTTGGGCATAACGAAAGACTCATTTGGAAATATAAACCATTTTGGACAAAACATGTCCATGTAAAAATGTCATAGGTGCACAAATAAATTAAAAGTAAATCGGCAGCTGGTGGCCTAGTGGCATTTGCCCTGTGATCAGAAAGTCATGGGTTGGAATCCAGAAACTGCTAGACTGCCACAGACTGCTCTCCAGACGCTGTGTTCACATATGACCAAATGGTCACTTACGCTTTAATTCTTTCTTTGGCTTATTAGAATGTAAATGATGTTTGTGGCTTCGGAGTACAGTTCACTATCCTGAAGGCAGAGTACAGGGAAAGACCTTAGGAGTGTATTAGCCAAGACCACAATCTTCTCATCTGAACATATTAAAGAAAATAAAACCCACTAAACATAATAAAGCAGGGGACAAACTGAGAATGCTGTTACAGAGTTTGTCTGTTAAATAACAGTTATGGGAGTTTTGTTTTGCGTCAGTTTATTTAACTTCACATATCTCATCCATCTTTGACTTTCCCCTGCAGAAGGACATCCCTGGCATTGTGCGCGGACACGTTCACATATCTTGTCCCACTTCAGATGTGCTCTTGAAAGCCATGTCGTGCTCCTCTTTTCTTTAGGGGTGAGTCAGTCCCTGTTGGCTTTTATCGTGGGTGGAGAACAGAGTAACCCAGCGCTTTTCTCTCTGCTAAAAGGGCCTGCACTCATAGCAATGTTATCTCTCTCTGACACTCGCAATTTGGCCAGCAGTCACCTCAGAACCCTGACAGAAGGCATTCTGATTTAATCAAAACGTGGCAGGCCTCCACCCTGCTATCCCTTCAGCTCACTCACTCGCTCGCCCACTCACTCGCTCACTCACTTCTGGGACACTTTAGACACATGAGATGGAGCAGAACGCCTTGCCCTGCCCCTATTGATTCACCTTTCTTTTCCTTATATAGAGGTCTGGCGAATTCTGTGGCCAAACTGCTAGCACTGGACAACATGCAGAGATTCCTGCTTTGATTTTAAAGCTGCAGTTAAATAAAAAAAAAAAAACATAAATATATGAATAAAGAGGTAGAGTGCTTCTTCTAAGGCTACAAATCTCAGCCCCCTGCTGAATGCTCATTGACCTAAGTGGTTAGTTCATGTTTGTGGATTGCTAACCTAAAACCTCAGGGCTAGGACTGAGTACAGGGGTCAGTACTGTACATGGTTCATTAGATCGTATCACATATACACACACACACACACACACACACACACACCTGTCTCTCTCTTCTTGGCATGAGTCAGAGGCTGTGAGGAGCTCTATTCTGTCACCTGTCCACTTCAATTACTGCATACAAATTAGCCATGTCAGCAACTTTCCCACTGCCCAGCTGAATGACACAGCCTTTCTTTTGTGTTGTGGCCAGCCCCTCGGGTTGGCCCGCTCTTGTGGGAAGAAAAAACGGACAACCTAGTTTATATTCCACTGTTCCCTCCGCTTTAGTAATAGGTACAATAAGGTTTAGAATTGTAACAAGCTTACAGTGCACTGAGGTACATTCACCATGGGGAAGTGGCTATAAGGTTATCAGTGAACACAGTATAAAAATGGACTATTCCTGGGCCTCTGTCAGCTCCAGCAGCTGCTGCTTTTCTGTCTTAAGGTTCTGATTCACTTAACAGGAATAATGTTTGAATCATATCTAGCAAGTTCCGTGCTAGCATGAGTATACAATATGTGTATGCTGTTCAAAGCATAATGATCATTATTTTCTTTGTCTTATGAATATTACTATTATTATTATTATTATTATTATTATTATTATTATTATTATTATTATACAACTGTTAGTTGTGACCATGTAATCCGATTGCTCTGATTTGCAATTACATCAGTTTTTTTCACTGTATCTCAGTAGCATTCTCACTGTATGCCACTGAGCATTTGTTTGGTAATCAAGAACTAATTTGTTTTAATTTAGCACAAAAATACAGAAAATTAATTTGCCCATATTGCAATATCTTAAAGAATAGTGTAACAGCAGGCCAACGTCAAGTTCTGAACCCACTGGAATTTGTCAGAAAAACACAGCAAGCACGGTGGGCTGTGATGCTTTCAGGACTAGCTAAAACAAACACAAAAGTTTTATCCCAAAACCAATAATGTGAAAATGGTTACTGTGCATGAGATGCTTTATAAATACAATAAGATGTGTCATAAAGAAATGCTATTATTATCTGGATGAGGCCTAGTAAAGACTGAAGGTGGCCCATCATGGTAGACCCTCTTTATCCCAGTACTGCCACAGAACAAAGCTACATCATAGCATGGAAGTACTATCACACACAGTTATGCATTTTATTTCGGTGAATTATTTATACACAACAGAATATGGCCTTTATACTAGTGATGATGATATATGCTACATTATTGAATCAACCCTGAGCTTTGATATGAAGGAGACCTTTAGTGATTAATTTGGAATCTAGAAAATGTGTGGTAATGGGAGACCCCATGGACACACACTCATGCATATACTCTCAGAGCAAGAAAGGGTGCACAGAAGATACACTTTCAAGGTGCTTCAAAAGGTCACCCTCCACCACAGCAGCTGCAGAAAGCCTCGTCCCGCCCAGCGACACAACCCCCCCCCATAGTTCTGATTGTTCAAATGAATATTTAATTACCAGTGGCGTAATTACCCTGCCCAGCTGTGGGCGGTTGACTCACTGAGGAATTGTGCTCTTTAATTGGAACATTCTAGAAGAGTAAAAATAACTCGGATGTTTTGAAGCCAGAAGCAGGGGAGAAGTTAAGAAGTTCAAGTGACTTGCAGAGGGCGAAAGCCGCTTTGTGTTGATTTAATTACATACTCATCTCATGTATTTATCACTTTGCGTATTATATTTTTACTTATCAAAGAGAACCTGCCCAGCCTTAGACAGTTGTGATCATATTTAGGAATAATTCTATAGTATATTGTTTGTGATGCTGCTAATAATGGTAATGGTGTTGCATTTTCACATTTTGTGGCCTTTCAAACATCCCAAAGTGAAAAGGTCTGCAGATGAAGAATTACTTTTAATGAATTATACAGAAATATCTCAAATAAAATAAAACTAAAGCATGACAGAATGGTCAATTTCTCTACTTTTCATTTCGTAAATCTGTCTGTTTTGTGCAGATTTACTCTTTAATCTCAATTCTTGACATGCTCCTGAACTATATATGCATAAATTGTTCAACAGGCTTTCAGAAATCATCCATTACCGACTGTTAAAACTGAGCTAAGCCATCCATGGATGTGAAACCCCATCATGTGTGTAAAGGGCACATGTGAGAAGGAGCCCCGCTGAGGTGTGTGTGTGTGTTATGGGGAGGTTGAAATGTGTGCTATGCGGGGCTGAGCAGGCTTCACCTTCACGGCTCTATGCAACAAGTGTGTGTGTGGCTCGAGCTTGGCCTGCCGCACTGCAGCCGTCTCCCAGCAGTGTCTCTTTTAATTAGGCCAGTATTCTCACAGTGAACCAATAATATGTCATCTTTTATAAACATATTCAAGAGAGTTTAATTATTTTAACCAGGCTGTCAAACCCGCCTGAACACTGACAGGTGTGTTACAGTATGCCCACCTGTGTGTGTGTGTCTGTGTGTGTGTGTGTGTGTGTGTGTGTGTGTGTGCATGTGTCAAATATTGTAGAGATAGTGGGTTTCATTTATGAAAAAGAATAAATTAGTGCATAGATCCTTCAGAACTTCCATACACTTGCATTGGATATTCCATATTCAAAATTAAATTAAATCTCTAAACCATAAAAATCGTTTCTCTTAACCCTCTCAAGGCAGTCGTTGCTGGTTTGCAACAGATTTGCAACTAACTACCTTATTACCCCAGATACATATTTTATGAGGTTTTTTTTTTTACTCAGAAGTACCACTGCAGGACTTGGTTGTCCTTTAGTTACTAAAAGTTAATTTGAACCTGAAAGAGTTTATGTTATTTTTGTTATTCTGTTTTCATGGGTCTGGTGGACCCGTTCCATTTTTTTATGTTAAAATAATATTTGCCCTATACATTTGTTAGATCACATTAATGAATTAATATGCTATTCCTTTTTCTTGTCATAAAAAATGAAAATTAGTCCCACACACCCAAACACCACACAAGGGTTAAATGCTGTTATTAACATACACACACATACACACACACACACACACACATATCATTCAAAGAGAGAGAGAGAGAGAGACAGTATATAAATATTGTGCTCTATATCTATATAGAGCTCTGTATATTGTTAAATATCAAAAGTTGAATCATACCTGTAAACATGTATTACATGCATCCTTGTACGTGATCCTTTCACATCACATACATTACATCTCTACAGTGTTTTCAGAGCTACTCATGATTCTGGGTTAAACTACTCAGTGTTAGGACGCCCAGTCTCCATGGCCACACTGTGATTGCCACACCTGCACTGCCACTGCCAGTTACACCACCGTGTTGGTCATTGCTTTTTCCAGTCCCCTCGGTCCAGCCACTGCTGGTGGTCCACTTACCTGCTGCTCTTCCAGAGCAGGGGTGGGGGTGGTGGGGGGGTGACTGCAGGTGTGTGAGTGTCTAAGCGTGGAATCCTGTGCTGATTGATGACTTTCATTTGCACTGGTTCAGATGCTGTGTGCTTCTCCCTCTGGGCTCCAGCAGCTTCTGCAGGGCTTTGAAGCTCTGCACTCTAATTAAAGCTGATCTGCAGCCAGAGCAAAGGCCAAAGCTACACACACACTGCACCTACAGCAACAGTATCCACATCATCTCTCTCTCTCTCTCTCTCTTTCTCTCTCTCTCTCTCTCTCTCTCTCTCTCTCTCTCTCTCTCTATCTCTCTATCTCTCTCTCTCTCTCTCTCCATCTCTCTCTGTCTATCTCTCTCTCTCTTTCTCTCTCTCTCTCTCTCTCTCTCTCTCTCTATCTATCTATCTCTCTCCCTCTTACACTCTCACACACACACACACACACACACACACACACAGACACACCCCCTAATTGATCCTACAGGACATCAGTGGTTAAGTCTCCATACTTCCACATCATATGTATCATTAGTCATCTCCATACTGTTACTCTATTTTCTTTTGTAGAGTAACAGTATGGAGATGACTAATGATACATATGATGTGGAAGTATGGAGACATAACTACTGATGTCCACAGAATGGGTCTCCCTTTTGATTCATGGTTCTCTCATGATTCTCTGTTTGACCAGCATTATGGAGTTTTTCTTTGCCTTTGTCACACTTCACTCGCTCACTAGGGGGTCAGACTTGGACTCTGTAAAGCTGCTTTGCGGAAGTGTCAGTTGTAAAAAGCAGTATATAAGAAAATTTCACTTGACTCAACTTGACTGTTTGACCATTGGTGATGATATATCATTATTGTGGTAGACCATTTTCAGCAAAGCAATTATACCAACACGTTTCTGAAGTAGTGCCCCATGATTGTAGGTATCGTATCCAGCAAAAAGGAATATTGTAATTGTACTGTCTCCGGTACCATCACAAACTCTTCAAAGAGTTCTTATGAGATGAACATTTCTTAGAAAAGGCTGTGCTTCAAAGAGAAAGAGATTTGTACATTTGTAAAAGCATGCAGAAAAAGACTTTGGGCGGGGCTTTATATGGGCAGCATGGCAGTTGTCATGACATGGTTCGAATTTTCCAGAGCTACGAAAGTGGAGTTTGGTTTTACTTCTTATTAAAAGACTCTTACTATTCAAAACATCTATCCCTACCATCTGCTCATATAAAACCCTTTTTTGTGCCAATTACACTTAGAGGTAGCAAAACAGAGTCAGACTTTTTGTTATTCTGCACATTCTTGGCCAAATCTGCAGATGACTTCTATCCTAACATATACACACATTTTCATAACATTCTCCCATACTCCCCAGTTTTGTGTGTGTTTGTGTGAGTAACCCAAAGAGGGAGAGAGAGAGAGAGAGAAAGAGAGAGAGATAGAGGATTACTGTTTAGGTCAGTGGTGAGAATGATGTAATTACGATAAGGCTGATCTTCTCATAATAGAGGTAAACGTATTTTAGGTAATAAAAAAGACCCAATCTTGTTCTCTAAGCTGCTGTTTTTATTTCCCAGTGTATTTGAATTAAAATGGATCACAGGCACCATCCAGCCACAGCTTTGCCCACTGCGGACCTGTCGAATAGGAGGGGAGATATTGAGTGAAAATGACATCCACCACAACATTCTTATCAGCGTCAGGTTGGGCTGCGGCACTGCTGACGCTGGAGATGGAGCGTTAGATTTGTCCTGTTCTCCCAGACTTGTGAGGAATGTGTTCTTTTCAAACGTGGGACAGAAATAGTCAACGGCACCTCGTTCACGTTCGTGTTCTACGGCCACTTTCTGTTCCTGTACCAAACAAATACGCCAGTGAGCTTTGATGCAAACCTTCGCTTCGAACACACATTGGTTAAAAAGTGCTCTACTAGTTTTGTTATGGCTGATAAAAGCACAAACCTGAATCACCACCAATTGTTAAGGAGCAGCACATTTTTATATGAAATAAATGAATAATGGAAAGTTGAGGGCACAACAGTGCAACACCAACATGCTAATCAAAATGTTTATACACTAAACACAGAAAATAGCTTATACACTAAAGACACTTTCGCACTGACATGTAGAAACCCTGCTGTACCTAAAGTGCACTGCCATGGCACAGAACTTGCAGTATGCTTTTATTTTCCAGTGTATCTCAACAAATAATGGTGTTTCCGACACACTGGCAGTGAAATTCTCTCCCCACAGTTTATGGCCAGCGTCCTAAAACGATGTCCATGGAGTCGAATAAGCAGAAGACTTTTCGGGCAGTGCTGCTTTTTATATTGTAGTCGTTTACAGTGGTGGAATGTAACGAAGTACAAGTACTTCGTTACAGTGCTTAAGTACATTTTTCATGTATCTGTACTTTGCTTAAGTAGAGTTACTTTCAACTTTAACTTAATTACATTTTAAAGCAAATATCTGTACTTTCTACTCCACTGCATTTCTACAGTGCATTGAGTTACATATCGTCACTGTCGGGCGGAAACCTCGTAACTTCACTTTTGGTCTTTGTTGTTTTTTTTTCATAAATCGATACTATTGGTCAATCTCCACGTGGGTCTGTAAAATTTAGA